>CAEFZP010000414.1:0-45682 GCA_903064625.1 Mallotus villosus | reverse complement strand
GGGAGAGAGAGACAGAGAGAGAGAGAGAGAGAGAGAGAGGCTACAGAGCTCGTCCAGACGTTCACACATGGTTGCTGAGTGAACACCTTTTAACATTCCTAATACCAGGATATGATTGGACCCCGACACATGGGGCCCAAATGTCCTGACTGTTGAGCCAGGATCCACAAGGAACCAACTAGAAACCTAACAAACAACTATGCCCACGCAACCTTCAAAACGTTTGTGACGGAAACAATCACGCTATTTTATTCAGACGTAAACACGAACCCCGTCACAGTGAGGCCCGGGCCAGCCATTGATAAAGATGAAAAACAGTTTGGTAGCCAGTTACTTAATGAGAAACGTTTGACATTGAATGTGGAAGGATCTGGAAGGTCTTGGGGTCTCTTTGCCTTGGCTGAACCGAGAGGCAGACCTTGCCATCCAGAAAAAATATCAATAAAAAAAATAAAAACACATCAAGTGCTACACCAACAATGGTTCCAAGTCTGTGCTTCCGCGCGCCAAACCGCCATAAAGTCGCCATGCCAACGTGAGGTCATCGCTTCTTCAGGTCGGTTCAGGGAGAGCAGTAAAGAATGGAGAGATGATGAAAAACATCTCTACATTCTTTACTCCAGTGACGAGGGGGAGTCTGATGAGTAAATAAGAGGATGGAGTGAAATAATGAAATTGGCTGAGCGGTTAGGGAATCGGACTAGTAATCTGAAGGTTGCCAGTTTGTTTCCTGGCCGTGCAAAATTACGTTGTGTCCTTGGGCAAGGCACTTCACCCTACTTGCCTTGGGGGAATGTCCCTGTACTTACTGTAAGTCGCTCTGGGATAATAGCGTCTGCTAAATGACTAAATGTAAATTGATTGAATAAAGGGGCAGGGTGTGGGGCCAGTGCCGGTCCATCGGCAGCCGCTTAGGACGGCATGAAGAGGGGGGAGGCGGAAAGTTCCCAAGTGCATCCATTAAATGACCCCTCCCGCTGTCCTTGAGTTTCAAACAAACTACCAGCAGAGGGCACCAAGATACTTGGGGGGAGCTGGTGGGTTTGTGTGCCCAGAGAAGAGCTTTGCTGTGTGGGTAAAACTAGCAGGGTAGAAGCCTCTTCAACCTGGCTCCTGGATAAAGAGGATATACAGTTGGTAGTCACATACTATACATGAACAGTAACAAAGTGTTACCAAGAACAATGCATTTGATTGGATGAAAGGATCTGGATGAAAGGTTCTCTGTTTTTAGGCCCTATGTGGCAAACACACACACAGCCACACACGCAAACACACTCATGTACACATACACGCCACGTTTTAAACGGTTTCCCTCTTGCACCTGACCAGGGTTGTTCAAATATTTGGTGTTGGTAACATGAGGAAGAAGTGATCATTGCTTCCTGTGGTAAATTAAAGTCAACAGCTCCAGCTGTCCCCCACCCTGGCAGGTCAAACACAGCCCCAGCCAAGCACACACCTGCCCAGCCCAGCTCTGGCACAGGCACCTGGGTGGGTCCAGGTCCAATAAACACACACACCACACACTCACACACCCACTCTCACTTCATCATCTTCCTACCTAGAAAAGCTGGAGTTTAACTATCCAAAACTCCCCTCAGCAGAGAAATATATTACCAGGTTGTCAGAAATACATTCCCCAGATTTCACAGACGAACCTCTCTTACCCAGGATGCACCTCCCTCATTCAACATGTCCTGATGCTCTAAACCTCTCTTCCTGCCTCCCCCCCTCTCCCCCCGGTGTGTGGTTACCACGGCAACGCCCTGCATTCACACGTTGTCCTACAGTAACCCTGACGAACCTCTCTTCCTGTCTCCCCCCAGCGTGTCGAGGCTGGAGCCAGGGAGGCTGACCACCATGCTGCTCGCTCCCGTCTGCGTGCTGCTGCTCCTGGGGGGCCGAGCCCTAGGCGGAGGCTACCCCCCCATGCCCCAGATGAAGTACATGCAGCCCATGATGAAGGGACCTGTGGGACCGCCCTTCCGGGAGGGCAAGGGACAGTACCTCGGTGAGTGACGACAGTGACCCGGTGTCACGGGATGTCCGTGTGCGTGCGTCCGCTTTAAGCCCCTCCCCCTGGCTTCATAAACAACTCGGTCATACTGTAACATGTGTTACTGTATGCGGGAGGAGAGAGGGGAGATGGGAGAGAGGGAGAGAGGGAGAGAGGGAGAGAGAAGGGAGAGTGAGAGGGATAGGGAGAGGGATGAGGGTAGACGCGATCGCACTTTCTTGTTCTCAGTTCTCTTGTCTCTTTCTCTTGCGAGGGCGAGGGAGAGGGACGAGTGAGGGATAGGGATCGTTTAAACTGCAGATTCAACCCTACATAGCAGTCCCCACCTTCTGTAATCCACGGTAGATCTGAATACCTACGAAAGAATCAGATGAGCCCTGAGCTTAGTAGCTTTTACATGCAGGGGGTCCACTTCTGGCCACGTCAGCAGGAAAAGTGGGTCAAGGAGAAAACAAGAGGAGGTGAGAAAGAGCTAGAAGGAAAGAAAGATGAGGGTTTTGGGGGCAGAGAGACAAGCTGAGGGATGATGGGAGGTAGGGGAGACTGTGGTGTGTGTGTGTTTTTGAAATGGATGAACTGACATGGAGACAAACCAGTAATCACTTCCCCGTCCCACGAAAAGCGGAGCAAATCCGTCCTCCCAGAAGGAAAGTTGTCTCGCACACATGACATCCTTTATCGTACACAGACTGGGATACAAGCTCAAGCGATTTGATTACAATGGTTCGCATGTGTAAGATGTAAACTCTGAACATAAGCAAACCAACTGTCCTCTTCCATAATGTAATGAAATTGTAGGTTCAGTAGAAGGTCTTCACTACATCGAGCCAACCACTGTTGCTCGAGCTGGTCGGACGGAGACTTCACACACAACACTCACAGCCACACACTGAGCGGTATAAACTGCGACACGAATCATCACACAGCAAATGATCATTGGATCAATGGAATGACCTACCGCTCGCGCCCCTCCCACTCCCACCCTCCCCAACTACCCCCACCGTGGCTCATGATCACACGACAGACAAATGGAGTTGTTGCAGCAATGCCTGTGGTTTCATTGTCCTTCTTGGCCGGTAAACGGGCTGGCTGAAGAGTGTGGCTGGGCCCTGGACTCCTGCTGAAGAGTGTGGCTGAAGGCCCTGGACTCCTGCTGAAGAGTGTGGCTGGGCCCTGGACTCCTGCTGAAGAGTGTGGCTGGGCCCTGGACTCCTGCTGAAGAGTGTGGCTGAAGGCCCTTGACTCCTGCTGAAGAGTGTGGCTGGGCCCTGGACTCCTGCTGAAGAGTGTGGCTGGGCCCTGGGACTCCTGCTGAAGAGTGTGGCTGAAGGCCCTGGACTCCTGCTGAAGAGTGTGGCTGGGCCCTGGACTCCTGCTGAAGAGTGTGGCTGAGGCCCTGGACTCCTGCTGAAGAGTGGTGGCTGGGCCCTGGACTCCTGCTGAAGAGTGTGGCTGGGCCCTGGACTCCTGCTGAAGAGTGTGGCTGGGCCTGGACTCCTGCTCTGCTGAAGAGTGTGGCTGGGCCCTGGACTCCTGCTGAAGAGTGTGGGCTGGGCCCTGGACTCCTGCTGAAGAGTGTGGCTTGGCCCTGGACTCCCTGCTGAAGAGTGTGGCTGGGCCTGGACTCCTGCTCTGGCTGTTCTGAGGGGCCTGGCCAGGAGTCCCTAGCAGACCTTGGCAGGGCTTCCCTGGGCTGCGATGGAGGGCTGTTGGCCCACCTGGATGCTGTTACCAGAGGTTTTGACGTCGGAGACGGGCCGGCCGAGTTCTGTGTTGTGTGTGAGAAAGCACGGGACAGAGAGAGGGAAAGAGGGGGGATGGAGGACGAGACAGAAGGGGAGGGGGGATGTCTTGTGCATGCCGTGTTGTGTCTGTGCGCGTGTGTATTTGTGTGTGTGCGTTTGTGTGTGAGAGCGAGAGAGAGAGAGAGAGAGCGAGAGAGAGAGAGAGATACGTGAGAGTGAGAGTGAGAGCGCGAGTGTGGCGAGTGACGAGAGAGAGCGAGAGATGAGAGAGAGAGAGAGAGAGAGAGCGAGAGCGATATCGCTAGAGAGAGAACTAGAGAGTAGAGTGAGAGTGAGCTAGCGCGCGAGATACTCTAGAGCGAGCGCTAGAGAGAGAGAGGAGCAGAGCGAGCGAGAGAGCGCGAGCTAGAGCGGGACGAGAGAGAGAGACGCGAGCGCGCGCGCGACGAGCAGAGCGAGAGAGCGATATGTGTTTACTCTTGAGAGCGTACATTAGGTTTTTGTTTTTGGTTTCACACATAAACGTGCAGGCTAAACAAAGTCACAATCAGTGATTCCTCTGCTACGGTCCCTTAGCCTCCGGCTGTACCAGTCTAACAAAACTTGTAGTTTTGCTGTCGTTTGAACGTGAACCCCTACCTCAAACCAATTTCCCCCCATGACAAGGTCATATATAATAAGTTACTGTGAAATTATGTTTGACAAAATCACATTCCTGCAGTCAAATTCGAAAAGAGCTTGGAATAGCCCACATGCAGTAGCTGTGTAAAGGCCCATCTCAACCTTGTAGCTAAGAAATAGGAGTTCTAAAAGTAGTCAAGCAACGGGTCTCTACTCCCACCTAGTGGCCGTAAAGCAACACCGCATGTTAGGCAAATGTTTTAGTATTTCCATAGTAAATCTGCTGCGCACATTTTTGGCACTTGCATTTGTTTCCTACATTTTGTTACAATTGAAGTTAACATTAAGGTCAGTGTTAATGGGCTCATAATTAAGCGAGTGGTTTTTTTTCTTCACTGCTAAACAAGTGAATACCAAGTACGGTCAATCACTGTCTAACCTATTTAATAAAACAATTGGGTTCTATCTAATTATTTAGCTCTTTCTGATTGGACGAGAGACGTTCCATTGACAAATACAGTATACATGTTGCAATGTGTTTTACAGTATGTATATTGATTATACATTGATCGCTGAAATGTCCACAGATTTCTGTGATGCACATTGGATACCATCACTACTCATTCAAGGTCCACTGCAAGTTGCAAACGTAATAAGTGATAATATGTTAACTTTGTCATATCTTCCAGGGCAATATTCTATTCACCTCCACTCAGAGTTTTACAAAGAACAGCCTGACCTTTCAAGGAGAGTTTTCAGTGTTGCTTATACAGAGTTGAGAGAGTGAGAGAGAGAGAGAGAGAGAGAGAGAGACAGAGAGAGACAGAGAGAGACAGAGAGAGACAGAGTTGTTCGCTGACCGTAGCACTGGCTGTACTTCCTCACGACCTTGGAGTTTAAGAAACACTTTTTATCTTGAAAAATCTAGCTCATGGCAGCATTTTTTCCCCCCAAGGCCCTACAGTACATGACACTTTATGACATGAAAGGTTGATGTACTCACTGGTGACAATGTGTTTTAAAGGATAGGAATGTTTATCAGCAAGATTTCTAAGGAAGGAATCTATCGAATTAAACCACAAAACGTGTTTTTAAAAGAAGAAAATGATCTTATCCAACTAGTGTAAAAGGCTGTGGAAGAAGAGAGACAATGGGAGATATCCAACACTGTGAATAGGTTGCTAGGGTTGATAAAGTAGGCGAACACATGCATCTGAAGAGGTTTAATTGCATCATGCATTCCACAGAGGTCAATGGTTGTTACAAACATTCATCTGGTGTCCTTTTCATCTTCTTCCATTGTCTGGCAGTGTGCTGCTGATTTCTAGCAAGGATTTAGAAATGCATACTGGGATAGGATGAAAGGAAGACAATTTATGACTGCAGGTTCAGTTCTGACGTGCACACAACCCCCCAGCTCTTCATCAATGGAATTGTTTTATTTTTATATTACACAAATCCAGAATGGAATGAAAATGAGGACTGGTAAAATGTTGAGTGTGGTGTGTCTCTCTCTCTCTCTCTCTCCTCTCTCTCTCTCTCTCTCTCTCTCTCTCTCTCTGTGGAGGTGTGGATGAACGGTTAATGAGAGTATGTCATTTCCTCCCTACAGATATGCCACCCATGATGGAGGTCAAGGGGGAACCTGGGCCCCAAGGAAAGCCCGGACCACGGGGCCCAACGGGGGCAGCTGGACTTCCAGGGAAGCCAGGACTAGGAAAACCAGGCCTGAATGGTCAGCCTGGCCCTCAGGGCCCTAACGGCTTTCCCGGCATTGGGAAACCTGGACTTCCAGGTCTTCCTGGGAAGTTAGGGCTGAAGGGGATGCCTGGGAACAATGGTGAGGTGGGTCTCAGGGGTGAGCCGGGTCCCAGAGGTCTTCCAGGACAGCCAGGTCTCCCTGGTCCTGCCGGCCTGTCACTGAGTGGCAAACCTGGGCTTCCTGGTGGAAGAGGCATCCCTGGATCCCGTGGAGAACCAGGGCTTAAAGGTGGACCTGGGTCCCCCGGAGCTAGTGGGCTGAAGGGTGAAAATGGCAACGGGAAGACAGGCTTGCCAGGACCCAAGGGGCCAATCGGGCTCAGGGGTCTTCCTGGGCCTCCTGGTAACCCAGGCTTGGGTAAACCTGGACTTAACGGGATGCCTGGGCCTTCTGGTCCAAAAGGAGACCAGGGACTTCCAGGTGAACCAGGAGAGGCAGGGGAGATTGGTGTCCCAGGACTTCAGGGCCAGCCTGGGCCAGTTGGATTGGGAAAGCCAGGTCTGGATGGTTTGCCTGGAGGACCAGGCCCACTTGGACCAAAGGGTGAGCTGGGACCAAGGGGCGCTCCAGGGTTTCCTGGAACACCTGGCTATGGCAAGCCTGGTCTGGGGGGGCCGAAGGGAGACAAGGGCCACGGGGGGGTTACCAGGCCTGCCCGGGGACAAGGGGGAGCCAGGGATGGAGGGCCAGCCAGGTGACCTAGGCCCAGATGGACAGCCAGGACTCCCAGGAATACAAGGCCCTATGGGGCTTCCAGGAAAACATGGTATTCCCGGTTTGAAAGGAGAGTTTGGCCCCCAGGGGCCTCCAGGCCAGCCAGGGCTCAGAGGGGACCAGGGCCCCAGTGGATTGTCTGGAAAACCGGGCATACCTGGAGACAAAGGCCTGCCTGGCCCTAATGGGGCTTTAGGCAAACCAGGACCCAAAGGCGAGGCAGGGCATTTAGGCCTGCCAGGGAATCCTGGTCTGACGGGAGCTCCCGGGTCTAAAGGGGAAACTGGCTTCGTTGGTTCTCCAGGGCCCAGGGGCCAGTCAGGGATCCCAGGTCTTCAGGGGCCTTCAGGGCCCATGGGGCCCCAGGGTATCCCAGGCCTGAAGGGTGAACCCGGGATGACAGGCATGCCAGGTTTAGGAAAGTTTGGAGAGAAGGGATTGCCTGGTCCTCAGGGTCCCCCAGGAAAGCCTGGCAATTCTGGACTTAACGGAAACCCGGGCCCACCCGGCCCTCCTGGGCCCCCGGGAACTCCAGGAAATGGCCAAACGAGCGTGGCTGGGCTGACGGATTCAGAGCTGGGTGGGGATAAAGTGCCCGATGGAATCAATAAACCCCAGTTTGGTCAGGGCGGTCTCTCTGCCACACTAGCACCTGCCTTCACCGCCATCCTCTCAACGCCGTTTCCTCCCTCTGGCATGCCCATCAAGTTCGACAGGACCCTGTACAACGGGCAGAACGCATACAATCCCACCACCGGCATCTTCACCAGCCCTCTATCCGGCGTCTATTACTTTGCCTATCACGTGCACGTAAAGGGAACCAGCCTGTGGGTGGCGCTGTACAAGAACAATGTGCCCGCCACCTACACCTACGACGAGTATAAGAAGGGCTACATGGACCAGGCGTCCGGTAGTGCCGTGCTCGAGCTGAAAGAGAGCGACCAGGTCTGGGTCCAGATGCCCTCGGATCAGGCCAACGGCCTCTATTCCACCGAGTACATCCACTCGTCCTTCTCAGGGTTCCTTCTTTGCCCCACATAACGCCACGGTGTCATCCAGCCGACTTCCAGGGCGTCGCCTTAGAGCTCCTCCCCCCTACCCCTAACCCCACCTTGCGACAGTAACAGAGTAACACTAGACACTTCAACAGTTATTAGCCAAAACACGTTTATGCTTCCGGCCACGCCCCCTTTTAGTCACGTGACACCAAGTGTCGACGCCCTCATCCTCACAACGACAACAGGAAAGACTTTGTGAACGAAAGACGGGAAGAGTTAGAAGGCAGGAGAAGGGTACTTCATGCTGTGTTCTGTGTTTTAGCTCTTTCTTTCAAAATGTCTGGTTTGGTTTGTGTTTTGATGTTGTTTTTTTTAGCTTATATTATTATAATTATTATTATTTGTTATAATTTTATTATTATTATTTTGTCCTTTGTTAACGATATTGTTGTTGTTGTTTATCGGATTCAGAATATTAAGTGCCTTACTTTGCAATGTGTAAGTAACAGTTATTAGACCTACCCGTGTGACTGCACATCCTGTCTGTCTACTCTGACACCAACAGGATGACATCACATCCTGTCTGTCTACTCTGACACCAACAGGATGACATCGTTGGACCCTGGGATTGCTTCATTCCCATTGGCTGCAGTCACTTCCTGCACAAAAACATTTATTTCCAAGTGTGCCTTCCAAAATCTATTATTTTCAAAATCCCAGTCTTCAAATAGAAACATGTAAACAACACACCAGATATCCAGTGTAAGTCAGCAAATTTACAAAGCATTTACACAATTTCACTTTCTGAAACCACAGTATCAAAACAACATAGTGTACAGTTGTGATGACCTATTTGTCTATTGTTCAAGTTATATTTTGGTGTTTTTAACAGTTGACTAAAGTCATCTGTAGGGTGCTAATCTTGCTGTTACTGGAAGGCAACCATTTTTGTTCATGGATAGAACTTGATTTTCACCTAATGTAAGGTTCAAAAATATATGAAGACAATTTAACATCATTTTCTTATGATGTTATTATAGAAAAGTCGACTTTCCTCTTACCCCCATGAGAGAATATTAATGAAAATACAATGAAATCCATTATATTGTATACATATAAACAAACAAATGACTTTGAAAGGACTGTGAATGTCAATGTATAATATAAATGACTACATTGAAGAACAGATACAACAAGTGATGGTTAATGGTCAGAAAGCATGGACCAAATGTGTGTGGATTGACGTTTAGATTTTCTTTTATCGATCCAATCAATATTCCAATTTCCAGCATGAACAGCAACTACCATCACATGTAGCTTCAATCACACGTGCACACCGATGACATCACCGCTTTATGTGTTAGTCACACGTGCACACACCGATGACATCACCGCTTTATGTGTTAGTCAATGCTGACAGAGACTGAACAATCAAGACGCTCTGGTTTTCATATTAAATGTTTCTAGTACACACACCCTGTGTGATAGCATGCTTAAACATGCCTGCTCTGTGTCCAAACTGCAAGCGTGAGCCAGGAATGTAATATTGGCAACTCACCTGAGACAATCAAACTTTCCAAACTTTATTGTTAAATAATAGGCATAATTGGTGTGAAATTAAAAAGTAAAACATCAACAGAAATCCCGCAGAATATTTTCTGTTATCGCTACTGCCATCTCACTGTATGGTTTGTGGGCAACAGCCAATCGGTAGTGATCACACAGTTACTACATCACTCAACTGAGCAAAACAAAGATCATGCAAGAGTGAAAAAAGTCTAAATGGCTGACTCATTATTTGATGGAACACCTCTGTTTTCAGAGACAGGATGTGATGTATATACCACGTCCTCTGAATAACGTTAAACAGTCAAGTTAGTTCCTGGACGATGAACAAAGTCTGTACCTATGAATAGTAACTAACAGAGAGCGGTGGTTGTGAAACACACATTGCATAACATTTCACATGCATCTGTCAGATTTTCGGGGAGATTTGTTGGGACAAAGGTGAAGGTTTATTTGTTCTTCCATCGCTGTGGGCTAAAGGCAGTGACCACAGACCACATACGTGTGTGAATGTACATGTGTGTCAAGTGTTCTGTACAGTACAACACATCTGTAGGATTTGTTTGTCTCTGTCTCTTTGTTTGTGTGTCTGATTGTGTGTAAAAGAGTGACTACCGCCTCCACCATGTGTCCACACATCAGCTCGACACTTGGGTGATGATCCTTGAGAATAGTGAGTACAGAGGAGGAGACTAGAGAAGGTATTGCTTAGTTCTACAACAGTCATGACCTGAATATGGCGTTGCCTTTTTCCCCCAGAGAGGTTGGTTTGGGTGTATAATTAATTATATTCTGGCCTTAGCTTTACAATTAGAGTAGAAAATGTGTTTTTCTAAAGTGAGGAAGCGATGAAAGATGGTTGACTAGAGAGGCATTATATAGAAAAACTGTTTTCAAAGTGAGATAAGTAATTAGTTTCGGAGAAAAAAAGTTCAGGACCAAAATGTACACAAGAAGGTTAATCAATGACACTGGGCAAGTTAGGTCTGGCATGTGTCAAATCATTTGAATATTTTTTGTGCAATAACTCGGAGATGGAGTTGGTAGATAATAAAACACAAGGTAAACCATCTGGAATCCATAGACAAGCTTACTATCAAACACCGTAAACTTAAGGTAGCAGAAAATGATAAATAGGCGGATTATTGTAGTGGTGGAAGAGTTCTTGAATTGCGCATGGTGGGATGTGAAAACGTTTTTTTAAACACTGCACGTCCCACACCAGCACCGTCCAATCACACTGCCCCTTAGAACTATATTGCTCTTGAATTTTTCGATGGACTTTTGTAAACCTAATCAACATCAATGTGTAGCATAACATCAAACGTTCAATTCGTATTATCCGTCATAGCTTAATTTGAAACAGTAACCAAGATTTCCTCAATAAAATTAAATGATAACCATCCTTCAACGATAAGTGGAAAACATGATATGTCCTAATCTGCAATAATTCCATCAGGAAGCAATGTTTACATTGTCATGGGAACACATTTACAGTTCCAGATAGGCTCACGTTCTCTCTCTATTTCTCTGTACAATACAAAATTATGTAAATCAAACTTTAAGTTAAAAAAATACCATTGAGTAGTATGACCTCAAGTCAAACTGTTTTTTTATGTTCTCTCGCTGGTCTCACCCTGGCTTTCTCTCTCTTAACATAAATATACCGAAAGCAAAGTTTGCGTATTGATATTGTTGTGTGAGGCTACTAGACAATTCAAGGCTCGTTCTTGTTGTGTACTTGTTGCCCTGTTATTGTCACGTGACACACGTTCCATTCTCCGTCTCCATCATGTCTCCGACAATGTCACTTGGTTGCCATGGTTGCCATTTGTGCTAATCATTTTTAACAAGTGTCATGAAGATTCAATGTACTGTCCTGATCACAAAACTGCTTTGACTTGTTTTCTATTCATTGATGAAAAACAGAACAAAAGAAAGAAAGAAAAAAAAACGTTAAGCCTTTCTTCGGTTTTTTAAGGGATATTTGTTTGTTATAGTTGAGAAAATACAAACGGCCATTCCCATTTGCACATGAAAGTTAGGAAGATGTATTTATACATTTATGATAATTTTACAGGAATGCCAAAACCGATCACCGAAGCCTAGAACGTATACATGGTATTCAACAGCATTGATGAGTTAAGAGCATTTAGAACATGTAGTTAGCATTCTAGCATTGTTTGTGAAGGATTTTTTTGTGGGCTTAATGTTCTTTTGTGTAATTTACAATGTATCAACCTATAGGAGTTTTTTTTTGTCTTGTAGATGGCTATTGCGTGCACTCTATGCGATAGAATTTGGGTATAAAATGCACTCTTTTGATTGAACATGTTTTGTCTGCTTCTACAGTACTTGATTGTATTGATAACACATCAATAAAGACTTTCTTGTACATCTCTGTGTCTATTTTATTTGTCTAGTTCATACATTTTGATCAAATACATTTAAAAAAGACCCATTGGCTCAGTCAGAAATGTAGGTTGTAGTTTGTTAGATATTGAACATAATACAAACATCAATATATGAATATGATCAAATAAATATGTTATATTTGACATGAAAGTAGTCATTAAAACATGGGGTGGGGTTGCCAGTCCCGAAGAGTATGGTAGTGACAGTGTGGGCAAAGCTCATGTAGGAAATCTCTCTGAAAACAAGCTCAACTGTAATGGGTTACTTTAAGTAAAGTGTGCTTTTGGCTCCAGTCCATATCTGAAACACAACGGATACACAACAAATAACAAGAGGATGGCTCTTTTTGAGCTCCACTTTGAAGTTCAGGATTAGGTATCCTACAGATTTATGGCTGGATGTGTCATGGAAGTGTCATTCTGAGGTCACCCAACTACCAGACCGGTAGGTATGACTCATTGCCTCGTGAGTGTTATTAGACATTTTGGGGGCGGAATCTTCAGCGTTAACACGTTTTGTAGCCACCTATCATTTTCAAATAAAACGGCGAAAACGCGTTGATATTTTCAGAGTTTGTTTGCATTGTAACTAGCTAAAAACTCATCATTAGGGAGCCAAGGAAAGGATAGTAATAGCCCAAGTTCTTGCGTGGCAATGACGGAAGCGAGATCACTCCGCCCATTACAATTCGAAGGAGAACTCTCACCCACACTGTAGAAGAGGAACAAAAAAGCGATCTGGCAGCGGTATCTGCACTCCCTCCACTTTCTCCGGGATAGTCACGGGATTTCAATGTTCAACCTGCTCTTTGTAAGTAGAAGTGCCGTATGTAGAAAACCAATATATTCAAGTGGTTTATATACACGTATACTTGCCAAAAAAGCGTCGCTGTTGATGTAACACAATTTAGCATGATGGCTAGCCACATACTTTCCTAGGCGTGCTTAGCTAAGATGGCTAGTCTAGCTTGCTTTTAGCTAAGTAGCTAGCTATCTGGTAACAAAAGCCAAGAAACACTAGCCGCCGCGCTGAATGTTTAGGGCTAGCTAACGTCAACTACTGTTTGTAAATGAGGACGGACTTAGCCGTGGAAGCGATATATGCCATGACATGATCTAGCTCTACCGACGTATAGCTATCTAAGGAAGTCACGTTTTGGGGCATTTTGTAAGCACCTACAAACAAATATGGCTAGTAATCTACCCACATTGGACCTGGCTATTTTATTAATCCATCCGCACAATAGTAGTCATTCTGAAAAGATTGCTCACTCGGTTAGCACACCCGGTTTATGTGGCTAGCTGGTGACTAGGTTGGACACTTCACTTAAACAAACGGGAGACATTGTCTCAAAACTGTTTATTTGTGGAAGAAACCTACGGTTGTCCAATGTGATCGATGAGTGTAGCTGTTGCTAACGAAGACGTATTCAAGATGTGCAAAGCAACCCGATTTACTAGCTAATTCTGCGAGACCACAACCGTGTCTCCATTTGTCAAACTAGCTAGCTCTAAGCTAGCAAGCAAGGTTAGCTGATCCTGATGTGTGTGTTGCGGTGACGGTCGCGTTAGCCAGCTAGCTAGACTTGACAGAAAACAATAATTGATTTAACTGACATGTGTGCCCAACAGTTACAATTTAACCACATATGGTTGCTACTTGCTACCACAAATTAAGATAACTTATTATGCTCACGCATTCTTTAATCGACAAATATTTGTGTGCTATTATCCCGAGACGGCCCGCTCTCTGTCTAGCTAGCTAAGCGCAAGTTGGGGCATCCCCTAGCCTTGTAGGGGCTTGCTTGTTGCGTGGGGTATGGACATGCTAACGATAGCTTTTACATTGTTATCAATGAGACATTACCGGTTCTACGTATTTGATACTTTGCAAGCGTATTATAAGCGTGTCTGGTATCAGAATAAGAAAGCACAATAGCAGTGAGTTCTGTCTAAGATGAACGTAGTGCTTCAGCATCACTGTTCGATTCGATTGGTAAGATCTCTCCAGCAAATAGACCGAGCCCTATTTGCTCAGCTAGCTACTTGTCAACGAAAGCAACTACATGATGTTCGTGCTCCACATTGATAAAGCAGTTAATTAGATACAAATTCTTAGACGTAACTCACTAGAGCTACCTAGTTAATAAATCATTTGAGGCCATTGCAGGGCCATTCGCTCTTTAACTCAATCATTCACCACATCAGTATTTTAACCAATCTTCCGTTGACCCTTTTATTTTCACAAGTGTCCAAAGCTAGCGCGCAACACTCTTATTATTTTATTTTATTATCATAGCTAGCTAACTAAACATATCTCAGACATTCTCCCAGTGCTAGTCTACATTGGTAGCTGCCGGTTTTGTCCAGTTCTAGCTTGCGTCACACGCATGTCTAGGATAGTATCGGTGTCCACCGTTTTGTTAGATGCAACTGGTAGCTTATAGCTTCAGTGTAATGCTATACCGAATTGGCTAATTGTCAAGCCTTCACAATTTTCTTAGAACAGTGTGGCCTGTACTTGGAATTGCTCGTTGTGGGAACCAACCACCAGAAATCTCATGGTTGCAGATAATTCTATGCATGAAGAATAACTACGACCCAGATAGAGCTATGATATTGAAAGGATTGTTATCCGGGAATTTACGATGATCAAGTTTATAACGCTGTGGTGAATTGGTTGCCAGATGTTGCATTGGATCTATGGTATAGAGTGAAAAGGGTTCTTGTCGTCGTCGTCCCCCCTCCCCTGCTACAATTTGTCATATGGCCTCATGCGAGTTACAGGAAATGCATTTGGGAAGGAAGCTAGTTACAACAGCTGTGACCATCCCAGGATCCTCTCTCCTTCGCTCTGTCAGTGAACCATTGTTCCCCCTTATGGAACAGAGGTGGTAGTAAATGTACCTGCAGTGCAGGTTGTGAAACAGGTAGGATAATTACACGTTACAGCTTATGAGTCAGAGAGAGCTGTCACAATTTGCGATCGCAAAGAGAACGCACTTAATCATAAGCACATAGGTACATTTCTTGTATTTCAAAACTAAGGAAGTTATTTGTAAACATTTAACAGTGCTGACGATAGTCAAGCAAACACATGAAACCCAGCACCTGTTAGACGGGAAGTTAAAGTTCTATCGATTGTGTTTTTCTTTTCTTTCACAACAATTAAAGTTCCTATGGAAGTAGGTCACATATACACTGACCTGCTCTACATCTAAACTAATTGACACATGATGCAGGTGCAGGCTCTGCAAATAGCCCCACTGAGTCTCGCTTGTACAGCACAGCCCGCAGCCAAGACTCGTGCAGAGGTAAGGCCCTTATTCGTAGGCAGACACACACTTCTTAACACACACACACACTAACACACACACACTTCTTAACACACACACACACAACACACACACACTTCTTAACACACACACACACACACACTTCTTAACACACACACACACACACTCACACTTCTTAACACACACACACACACACACACTCTTAACACACACACACACTTCTTAACACACACACACACTAACACACACACACTTCTTAACGCACACACACACACTCACACTTCTTAACACACACACACACACACACACACACACACACACACACACACACACACAACACACACACACACACACTCTAACACACACACACACACACACACTTCTTAACACACACACACACACTTCTTAACACACACACACACACACACACACACTTCTTAACACACACACACACCACACACACACCTTCTTACTACGCACACACACACACACTCACACACCTTTGTACTACCCTCACACACACACACACCTTCTGTTTACTACCCTCTGTTTTATTGTGTACTCTCAGCCCTGGGTTTGCATGTGATGGAGAACTGCTCTAGGATCAGCTTACCCTCCTCGATTTTAGTACGGAACTGTCCTGAGGCCCCTCCTGCCTGTTACGTGCAGCGTATCCATCAGCCTCTATTGGCAGTTTGCATTGAGATGAGTCATCTTTAAACAGCCAACGCTGCCTCTGTATGACCTGCCTCGCTTCATTCTGGATCATGCCAGGCTTTATTATCATGTTTCCGTTGTAGCGAGCGACTCTTGCTTTCTGCCCCTACAGTTCCAGACGGAACGCGTCACATTTTGTTGACTGTTTTTTTATTTGAAGCGTTTTGTACAAAGAACTTGTTGTGATCCGCTAAGATAGTCGGGACGATACCAGTTGACATTTAGCACAAAGAGCCCTAGTTCCTCTCTTTCTCTCTCCGTATAAGAGAAGAAGAAGGTCAGTGCACCAGAGGAAGTCCTGAACCTTGGTTACCGTAACCGTGAAAGCTGAGAGGCCCATCCACCTCAACGCTCTCTGCGGGCCTGGTGGGGTCAGTGAGTGAGTGGGGAGGGGAGCGGGGTGATCTGGGTGGAAGCAGGGTTCTGGCGCTGGTCCCACACCCCCCTGACCACGGCCTGCCTGCCTGCTCAGAGGTGGGGTTGAGATGGGTCACGTTTCAGCTCCAGGCCTGAGCAAGATATTCACACATTTTTCGATATCTCGTGTATAATACCCCTGGGTGTCTTTCTGTAGCGAAATGGGGAACTGTTGATGTTCCAGATCACTGTGTACGGGCACCGTCATTGTCAACTGTCATATATCCTAACCTTGCTAGTCAAGAAAGGGAAAAACAATGGTTTTTATTTGATTGATTATTTCTTTCTCCCTCTATGGACCATTTGAGTGTTATGCTCCTGCCAAACTGTTGTCAGTAGTTGCCACAACACTGATAGCTGAGGGGGCAGAGGCTAGCTTGTACTGGCAGTGTCCCTGGCAACTTCTGGATGTTGCAGCTAACCTTCCCTTCTCTCCCCTGCTGACACCAGAGCAACAGGAATAGGATCCCCTTTTGTCAACTTGTGTTTACAGCTGGTTGTTTACAGCAACCGTGGCCGTCTCCCTGAGAAGGCACGGGGAAGTCATGGTTACAGGTGCAAAAAAACCCGACGTGCTCGTCCTCAATAGCTGTTTGTCCCGGTCGGGTTGTTGTTCACCAGACTCTAGCCTCTGATCTGGATCTAGAATTTTTTGTTTTTTTGGCGTTGGCCACAGTCTAGAACAGACTCTCTTTCTCTGTCTCTCTCTGTCTGCATCTCTCTGCCTCTCTGTCTCTCTCTGCCTCTCTGTCTCTCTATGCCTCTCTGTCTCTCTTTCTCTGTCTCTCTCTGCCTCTCTCTCTCAGTTCCCCACTGACACGCTACAAGAGACCATGTTCCCCATTGAAGCACAGTGGCCTTTCATTTAGCTTCTCAGGCAGCTTATTTAAAAACATGAATTGTGCGGCTTTTCACAGCGTGCCCGCTGCGCGTGTGTGTGTGTGTGTGTGCAACGAGACCGGAGGGGGGGGTGGGGGGGACGGACGGAGTCACCCTCAGAAGTTGACGAAAGGTCAGTCCTGGCGTTCGATCTTCTCTGAAGACGCAGGCGGGAGGGGCTGTTCCAGTAGGGGCTGTTTCCCAGGAGGGGCTGTTCCCAGGAGGGGCTGTTCCCAGAAGGGGCTGTTCCCAGAAGGGGCTGTTCCCAGGAGGGGCTGTTCCCAGGAGGGGCTGTTCCCAGGAGGGGCTGTTCCCAGGGGGGCTGTTCCCAGGAGGGGCTGTTCCCAGGAGGGGCTGTTCCCAGGAGGGGCTGTTCCCAGGAGGGGCTGTTCCCAGGAGGGGCTGTTCCCAGGAGGGGCTGTTCCCAGGAGGGGCTGTTCCCAGGAGGGGCTGTTCCCAGATGAATACTAACCTGAGGGGGGGAACACTGCTTCTCTCCAGGCACCGATCTGCCATCCTTGCCCCCTCGTTCGTCTGTGTCAATGTTTTAAAAGGGATGCCACCGCTGTCCTCTTCCTGCTCTTCTGTCGGCCATGGGCCCTGCGGGGGCTTCTGTCCATCCCCGTCCCCCCGGCCCCCCAGATGCCGGTCGTTATGGCAACAGGCATCTCTGTCGACGTGGTGTTTTTCAAAGAGAAGTTTGTCTTGAAATGTCAGACAGATTAATACCACAGCGGGCCACTAGCAACAAGCATTGCCTTGGTCCTCTCTGTGGCCGGTCGGCCTGCGTGTGAGAACTGTGAGAGGCAAGGATGTGATCAGTTATCTGTACATCTGGAAATGTAAGATATGTTTCTATGCAAAACTTTGCGCATGGACTAATGGATCGTGGTCTACTTCAGTCAAATCCAGGTTTAGTAAATTGCGTGTTTACTACTTGGCTTTAGACAGGAACAGGAACAGGAAGTGATGCGAAGAGCTCACCGAAAAAAAAGGACCACAACAGGAAGTGGTTGCCACAGTCCAGTCATTGCAGTAACTTCAATGCAGACATTCAAGTGTGGTGTAACCCAATTCCAGCTAAATACATTTCATTTGTTTGATGTTGCACAGACACTGGTTGCATGACTGAACAACTCGGTTAGTGAAGCGTATGCCCTTTGTGTGTGATGTCACAGTTAGAGCCAAATGACCTTTCTCTGAATTATATAACTTATTTAAAAGAGAGCTCCACCTAACCGACCTGGGAAACCCCAGTATCTGGTCTCCAAGCAGCTATTAGAGCAGCCTGTTGTGTGTGTGTGTGGTGTGTGTGTGTGTGTGTGTGCGGACAGGTAGAGTCTGCGGCCTGAAGGTGTGACCTTCTGGAAGAGAGCTGATTACATTTGTGTTTGGAGATTATGACTCATTAAAGAGCTTATGGTGAGCTGGACTATGTCTCCTGGCACATTTTCCATGACAATAGCTGTCACTGGTGTTTTGTCAGATGGCTGGGGTAAACGTGACAGACTTCTATGAGTTGGTTTGGGGGTGGGTGGTAAAAGGCAGAGACAATATAAGCAGAGGCTGCAGAGACAGAGTAACATTCTGTCAGGATTGCTACGGTGTGTTGGTTGTGAAACCAGCATCCTGGTTGTTCTGGATGGACACCACCGGTCAACAGTAACTAGGTGATCCATTTCACTCGTTGGCGAATGTTTAAAAGGGACTAGCCTCGCAACGGGTGAATGTTCAACCTTTGACGATCCTGCTTCTCTTATCCTGTTGCTAACCACTGTTGCTAACTACTGTTGCTAACATCTGCGTACGTTCTGCCCCTGTCCTTCTCCAGCCTGCACCTGATTATCACCAGCTTTCCTATGTTACACTTTGAATGGCAGGCTTTGACTTGCAAAGTTTGAGGCTGGATTTGAATGTAGGTAAACAAAGGGGTAAACCTGTGTGGGCTCTCGACCAGAGATCATTTGTGTGTGACAGCGAGCTTCCAGAAGCTGAAGTCTATTAACAAAAGCTACTTAAAGCTATCTCGTCTGTCTGTCTATCATCATTTTTGTTTGCCTAGTCTGACACCATAAGTGACCTGAACACTGGAATAACATGTTAAGGCTGAATGTTTTCTATTTTTCCTTAACTTAGTTTTCTTCACCTCCCCAACCCCACCCCCATGAGGTCTCCTAATCTTTCTTTCTAGAGAAGGGGGGTCGGCAGAGATGGGAGAGAGGGAGACGCACAGCAGTGCATGTGCCTAGCCCTCGCCCTCCCTCTCGGCACTATCGCGGGGCCACTTTGATGGTCGTGTTGTTTCAGAGCCAGCGAAAGCCCCTGTGATAAGTGGCCTCTCTGCCTCGTATAGGGAGAGGACAGTCTGTAGAGAACACACGCTTATACCTCTCACCCCCCCTGCCCTGCTTCACCCAAGCAAGGCAGCAGAAAAACAGGTTCACGTTTAGTCCCATGGGAACCTGGTAGCCATGCAACAGACTTAGGCGCCAAGTGTTGTTAGCATATTTAGGCTAATAAGCTTTGCTAATCATGACAAGGTGTTCCTTTTGTTTGGACTGCTAAGGATTTATGTTGTCGTCTTTCGCTGCGCTGTTGACTGTCTCTGTTGGGGCTGTGGTGGTTTGTCGTATCCAGTAGCCTTACCCAGGAAGATTACTGCTGGTGTAGGTGAGGCATGTCTCGTGGTTTGGTGAACCGGGCAACCCTTCAGAGTAGGGATGCCTGGATGTATAGCCTAAGAGTGTTTGTTTGTGTGTCTGCTTAGGTGTATTTATAGAGCATCTGTTTTACCTCTTATTTTAAGCTTGTTTTAAATACATGCATGTCTGTACAGGCGAGAGAATTGTTGTTCGACGTGTTGTGTTGTGTTTGAACACGGCATTCTAAAAGCGTAACATCTGTGTTTGCGTGTGCACTCGTGTGTGTACGTTGGCGTGTGCATGCCCACGTGTAGTGTTTGGCCCTCGAGCTGGGTGTTGAATATTGGCCTACTTTGGGCGAGTGTTGTCCCAGGTGCTGAGTAGACTAAGTGGTGGTGGTGCTCACTGGGCCTTGCGGTCAACACCCAGGCCTGATTGGCAGGTTTCACCTGGAGAAGAGAGGGAGCGTTTGGGTCCAGTGGTGCCCCAGCCCGTCTCCCTGCCAGATAAGGTCTTTAGCTCACGGCTATCTTTGGTTATCTTAAGAGTATAAATACACCGAACTCGAGTGACTATCCCCGCGGTGACACTGTCTGAGCGCTGCTCTTCTTCACCACCGAAGATAATTGATGTGAATTAGGCTTAAGACTCGAGACATTCGGTCTGCCGTATGGCCGGGCCGCACACAAAGCTGATCTTTAGTCTTGTTAAAAGGCCTTACGCTTCGAAACATTCTGCGCTGGATCACGGTGTTCGTCTCCTCGTGTTTGCACATCGGGCATATGTCTCGACCAGCATGAACATTCCTTCCATCGATCCGATCAAACATTTGTAAATGGCTTCAGTTCAAATTCAAAAACCCACGGGCCCTGAGCCATCGGCTCGCTTCCCGATTGGCTGAGAGGTGTAGCCTTAAACTCAGGGCACTGCTGTTCAGATTCCCTCCCAGCTAGGGCCCTCTCAAGCCCGTCTTCCCAGTAAGCCAGCCTCTCCACAGGAACGTACACCTGCTCCTCTTTAAGCCACGTTCCTAGAAGCTTCCATCAGCCCTACTTCTCAGAAGCTCACCCCCCCACATCACACCCGCACTGGGATCCAGCCAACAAAGCAACGCGCCACCCAACCCCTTCGGGACAGCCGTATCTGCAGAGGGTATCGCTTTCAACCCCTCAGGGACAACCGGGCTCCCAGTCGGCCAATCAGGGGACGGCTCCTCCCTCCTCGACGCAGCAGGTTAGGTGTGAGGCGAGGAGGTGCTCCCTGCGGTGTGCTGCCCCGACATGCCCCCCCTCCCCTCCCTCCCTCCCCCTAGAGACAGGGCTCTGTTGACGGTTGTGAAGGGGTTGTTGTGTTTGTCCACCTCGCCCTTTAGCGGTCGAGGCTCGCGTCCCGTAAATTGTGTTTGCTCCGTGTCCCCTGGCCGCCTGTCAACATGCCCTGTGCTCGGGTCCCTCTTCGCTGGACTCTAACCCGGGACGCGGGCCTTATCTTTTACTAGGTGTCGGTGGAGGAGGGGGGGGGCGTTCTTTTCTCCTGTCCTCTGACCCAGTTATGGCTGTGTGGTTGGGGCTGGGTGGTGAGCTGTGTGTGTGCGTAGGAGTGTGACGGTCACCCCCCCTTCCTCCTTCTCACTCACTGTAGTAGGATGAGCCACCCACCATGCATATCACAGTATTAACGTCACAGCAGCTAACCAGCTGTGGCTTGGGGCAGGTGTGGTCCTCGGCCTTATCTAGGCCCTGTTTCTCTTCCACTTTCTCTCACACAATATCGCTCATTCCGTGTTTTCTTCTTCTGTCCTCCCTCTCTCCTTTTCTCTCTCTCGCCTCGTTGTCCTCGTTCGCTCCCCCAGTCCCATCTTCGCTCCCCCCAACGTGAAAGATTATCTGCAAGGCGTCGCGAGCGCTCTTCTACATAGAGTTCCGGGGATGTCAGTCGCCGTTCGTAAAGGCAAGCGGATGACACGAACCTTTCTGTAATGCCTCAGTGAATCCCATGTCCAGTATCAGCCTCAGTTTCGACCAACTCCTACTTCAGCATTCTTAAAACGCCAGCACCACCTTACACACTTGTCACACCACATACCCAAAGACATCTCAGCTTATGGGGCGTCTCTCACACCTTACTGCCACACCAGGGTTGTTGTTGCTGAGTCTTCTCTCACGATGCTGACACACCAAGCAAGTCAGGCTGAATATAAGATCCAGAGCAGCGGCAGTAATCTAAAGCACAACACGCCCGTTTGTACCCAAAAGAACAGAGCGCCTTCCCCAGAAGAGCCCAACCCTGCTCAGAGTTCCACCTCTTCCAGGTTCCCACATCAGTTCTCAGAAGCAGGTGTCAAGCCTGATTCACAAAAGCTCCCATATGACACCCCGTACATGGGTCAAGTCAGCGAAACGTTGGCTGCCGTGTCTATGACTCAACCTCTCTTATCTATCCAGGTACCGCCCACTTCCTCCGTCTCTTTGTCTCCTGTCGTTCGCGCCCTGTCTGGTTGAAACACCTTGCGGTTAACCCCTTTAGTTGGTGCCTAGCTTCTAGTGCCAGATCATCCGTGTTTTACTTGCTGTCTTGAATCTTGTCTTCCGCCTCACGCACAGAGATTCAGCCAAACGGCCCATGCCAGATACCTCGTCCTGGCAGTCTGGTCCTGGCAGTATGGACCCGGGGTCTGGTCCTGGCAGTATGGACCCGGGGTCTGGTCCTGGCAGTATGGACCCGGGGTCTGGTCTGGGCCTGAGGTCTGGTTGCTCCGTGTCCACGCTAGGCGCTCAGCTGGATTTTTAGTCCAGATCTGCGGGATCTGAGAACCGGGGATTACAGCCCTGTGCCGGTTCTATCGCCTATTCACAATCCCACTAATCCCCCCCCCCTTCCCTCCATGTTTCACACAGTGTTCAAGGATGTCAACATGAGCAGGGTGGGCGAGGGGGTGGGCGAGGGGGTGGGCGAGGGGGTGGGCGAGGGGGTGGAGGGCCTCTGATGGAAGCTTCTCTCGGGTGGCCCCCAGACGTCAGGCTTTGTTCTCCTCAGGGAAGTCGTTTGACGCGTGGGTCAGATTTGAATCCCCGCTGCGTTCCCCCTCTACCTCGCCCCTCTAGAACAGCTCTCCTACGCTGGCCATCAATTAGCATCTCCAATTGTTGGCGTGCGTGCGGGTTTCGGTTCTCCTGAAAGCTGGCGCCAGGCCAGACCCGATGGCAGATAGGGCCCGCCTGGTTCCACTGAACGCCACATACCAGAGAGCTGAGGCTCCTGTGTGGAACATGCAAATCAGGTTCCCTCCGGCCAGTTCCAGATCAGTCATTAGGAAATCGGAGGCCCGCCTTTTGTTTGTACAGCTAGAGGCTCGTTTCTACAGCCCAGGTTTGAACTCGGTGCTTTCGGGAGAAATGCGAACATCTGACGATGCAGTTTTTAACAGGGTTCTCAGAAACCTCTCTGCTCTTCTTCTTCTGGTCCTCCTCTTTTTAGTATCACTTGTTTGGGTACTTTTGTTCTCTCTGTTGTGAGATAGCAGGGCTCATTATCACTCCGGACACTAGTGCTCTTGACTTCTCTCCCTTTTCTTACCCCCTCCCACCCACACACACACACACACCCACACACTCTGTCAATGTGTAGAAGATTGCGCAGGGAGGCCAGTTCATTGGGGCGGGTCTCCTCCTATCAACTGTCACGCTCTCCTATCATATTAGCCCACCAGGATGCCATGTGACAGGGAGCAGGGCACCAGGGGAAAGTTCCTCCCTCACCCCTTACCCTGCCCAGGTCCCAGCCCCCCTTACCCTGCCCAGGTTACGGACGTTTAGGGGCCCACCATGCAACTGGAGTTTCTCAGCATCAGGTCGATCGTGTGTATCTTAAAATGCTTTCGGTTTGTTCTGGTTAGTGTCGTCCCATCATCCGGTCGATGCTTGCTTGCTACACGTAGAGCATTGGAAACATGGCTGCAAATTAGAGGATAAAAGAAAAAAGGCACAGTTGTAAGACAAGAAAGAAAGAAATGCAGTAAAGGCTGGATTTGCTCCCAGGCCAATTTTGTAAGGCCTACGTGGTACACACACTTATCCAGTGAGCTACCGGGGTACTACAGAGCAGTTTAGTGAGTGAACTTACACAGGCTTTAGTGAGTGACAGGGTTGAACATCACCCACACTGGGAGTTTGACAGCCTACTTAAAGACACCGATGGCATAGTGACTTTCACACCACAAGTGTTGCATTTCCCGTGTGGTTATTCATACTGTTTGCCTGACAAACACGATCTGGAGTGTGTGTGTGTGGGGTTTGCTCAAGCTGCCGCCATCTGCAAAGAGTTGTTTTGCAGAACCAGTGTGCAAATTCTGTGTGATTTGCATGAGTTCCCAACACAAGAGGAAGCTGGCTGGATGCCCTGGTGGAACAAGTGCATCAGCCAGCTGATCCTCTGACAGCTCGGCTGGCTGACTGACAGCTCTTTTGACGAGACCATTTCACTCGGCTGCAACCACCCACCCCCCCCCGGGGTATGTCTCAATTCTGCCAAAGCTTCCTCCTTCATACCCTGTTGGAATCACCAAGCTGTATAGGCCACTTGGTCGAGGGAGCGTTGCTCACAAACTATCCTTTTCCTAGGAAAGGAAACGAGGGAAGGAGGCAGGTTTTTGACACTCGGAACACGGCCCCAGAACACGACCTCGGAACACAGAACCTCAGAACACAGCCCGTCAGAACACAGCCCCTCAGAACACAGCCCCTCAGAACACAGCCCCTCAGAACCTCAGAACACAGCCCCTCAGAACACAGCCCCACCTCAGAACACAGCACCTCAGAACACAGCCCCTCAGAACACAGCACCTCAGAACACAGCACCTCAGACACAGCACCTCAGAACACAGCACCTCAGAACACAGCAACCTCAGAACACAGCCCTCAGAACACAGCCCCTCAGAACACAGCACCTCAGAACACAGCACCTCAGAACACAGCACCTCAGAACACAGCACCTCAGAACACAGCACCTCAGAACACAGAACTTCAGAACCTCAGAAGGAATCGACCAATCGTGTGCTGACTGCATGAAATAGGAAGCTAACGCTGCTCAGCGGGCCGATAATGAAGATGCCGCTGATGGAAATCAGCTAATCTGACAGCAGCGTGGGAGAACGGGGCGCTAGTGATCTCTGGGAAGGGTTTTATCTCACGCAACGGAGTCGGCGCTCACTGACACGTCTACTTTCACTACCCTGTACTCATCACGTCTAAGGGTTACGGCTCGCTTTGAAACGGCTCACGTTCTCCTTTCATCGCAGCCGTATAGTCGTGTCGAAC
Organism: Mallotus villosus; assembly: GCA_903064625.1. Classification (NCBI taxonomy): domain Eukaryota; kingdom Metazoa; phylum Chordata; class Actinopteri; order Osmeriformes; family Salangidae; genus Mallotus; species Mallotus villosus. Next base: position 20,576 of record CAEFZP010000414.1, on the reverse strand, counting down.
TACAGGAAGTGGCCGTCGCTCCGCTCTCGCAGGGACCTGCTGTTGTCCAGCAGTGTGCGTGGGGGGCGCTCTCTCCACGGCGCCCCTTTTATCCTCCCCTCCAGTGAGAGGCGAGGCGCTCTCACCTCAGTGACATCACCCGTAAATACCTGCCGTTGACAACCCATCTCCCTATTCTGGGGGAATTTGAAGCTGATGACAAGGATCTTCTGATCTCGTCTCTGCCCCCCCTCCCCTCCCCTTTCTTCTGCTCGCACTGTCTTGCCCATCATAATGCCAGGTATTGTGTGGAGGGATAGAGGGGCCGGTCAGAGGTAATAATTAAAGGCGTCTGGGAAGATCTCTGGCCTCTGTAGAGCTGCTGTCTCTTTTCAAAGGCAGGTGCTCGTACAGAGGAACAGGACAGTGGGGGAGTGGGGGGGGTGGGGGGGGGAGCGACTGGGCTGGAAGGAGGGGGTGAGGCCAGGGCTGAGTCGTGAGGACTCTGAAAGGGACACAGCCTTTCTGAAGCAGCCCGTTTGTGGACTGGGGATAGGAGGGAGGGACTGGGGACAGGAGAGAGAGACTGGGGACAGGACTGGGGACAGGACTGGGGACAGGAGGGAGGGACTGGGGACAGGACTGGGGACAGGACTGGGGACAGGAGGGAGGGACAGGAGGGAGGGACTGGGGACAGGAGAGAGAGACTGGGGACAGGACTGGGGACAGGACTGGGGACAGGACTGGGGACAGGACTGGGGACAGGGACTGGGGACAGGAGGGAGGGACTGGGGACAGGAGAGAGAGACTGGGGACAGGACTGGGGACAGGACTGGGGACAGGAGGGAGGAACTGGGGACAGGAGAGAGAGACTGGGGACAGGACTGGGGACAGAAGGGAGGGACTGGGGGACAGGAGGGAGGGACTGGGGACAGGTGCTGGGCTCATAGGGAAGCCCTGTTTGTGATAACCTGCACATGGGTGTGTGGGACAAAGTGCTACTGGCGTGTCAGGCCAAAGATTGGGACGAAGAAGGAAGGGGTAGAAGGAGAGGCGGTCTCCAGGAGTCTCAGGGAGGTGGAATGGGGGAGCGTGGGACTGTGAAACAGCCTGACCGTTTGAAGCCTTGCCCACCAGTAATCCTCACCTTGTGACTGGCTCTGACACTGTGCTGAAGTCCAAGCTCCTTGTTCCTCCCTCCCTCTCTTTTCTCTCTCGACACCACGTGTGCGTCGGCCCAGCAACGCCTCCCTCCACTCTCCACTCCCTCCCTCTCCTATCCTGCCCTCCCTCCCCCCCTCTCCTGCCCTCCTTCTCCTGCCCTCCCTCTCCTCTCCTGCCCTCCCTCTCCTCCCTCCCTCTCCTCTCCTGCCCTCCCTCCCTCTCCTGCCCTCCCTCTGCCTCCCTCCCTCTCCTGCCCTCCCTCCTCTCCTGCCCTCCCTCCCTCACTCCCTCTCCCCCTCCCTCCTCCCTCCTCGCTGTGTTGGAGGCTCCCTGCAGGAGCCGGTTTGTGCCAGTTGAGATCAGACGCTCCAGGTCTTGACACAGGAAGACTGACCGGTCCGCCTTAGTTGTGTTAGGGGGATAGACGTGACGATATCCTCCCAAGGTGCTGTTCTTCTGTAGTCCTTCCAGACACCAGGTTGTCACGTGACATGTCTGCTTGTGGGCGTCGCCATGTTTTTCCTCTAGTTTTGTGGGTTCTTGGTTTCACCTCCCTGTCACTCACACACCATGAGAGAGCGTAGACATGGTGATCCAACTGTTACACAAACCGAGGCTTCATGTGTGTTTTGACTCAGTGTTTATTATGCCAAACAGATTAGTACATATTTTATGGAGCTTTTGTTTAGCGTTGACGTGTATATATTTTTTAATTCACACCCAACAATAAATGAAATAAAAATTACAAAATATATTCCAAAATATTTATATTTGCATGAGTTAATAACGTCTTTTTTTTTGTCTCCCTCCCCCTCCCCCTCTCTCCCTCAGTGTTTCTGTGTCGATTTGGGCCGTACATATATGGCGAATGTGAGTGTGAGTGGAGACTTCTGCCAGGCACAGCACCTCTCCTTCGTGGACAAGTGAATCGGCCGCCCCCCTCGGGACTACGCTACCCAGAAGCCCCCCTGACTGCCAGCGCACTGGAAAACCCTGTCTCTTCTCACGGCCATCTGGGATACCGCGTAGTCCTCGGCCAGATCGCCCAGCTCTGTCCCAGCCAATAAGGAATCGCTCTTCTCTTCCCTTCTCATCTTTCTCCTCGAACAGCCAATCACAAACAGCTCTCCTGAATGGGGTAAACTGATTGGATGACTCCTGGATAGTCTCCCTTTTTTTTTGTTTTCATTTTAAAGTGTAATTTTTCCCCTTTTTTTTGACATCCCTGAAGTACTGTGGACTAGTTCATCCATTTTTGGTTTCCACTTTTTTGTACCCATCCTGTAGAAACTGTTGTCATCCCCCCCCCCACACCTGTTTTGTTGTTTTTAATTTATTCAATTTTTTTATCGTACAGAAACGTACTAGAAACGTTCTATTGTCATAGAAATAAGTCTTTTTATTGTAATTTTCTTAAAGCCGTCTCGCCAACATGAACCGCCCCGCTGCAGTTGAGATTTCCTATGATTGCATGAGGTTCCTCATCACCCACAACCCAACTAATGCCACCCTCAACAAGTTCACAGAGGTGAGCCCCTGTTTACCACTCTGTCTGTGGATTACTGTAAACACTTCAACAAGTTCAAGCAAGTTTATGAATGCATGGATTAACAGTTTGTCTTTCCTCTCTCTCTCTCTCTCTCTCTCTCATCTCTCTCTCTGCCTCTCTTTCTCTCACTCTCTTCTCTCTCTCTGCCTCTCTTTCTCTCTCTCTCTCTCTCTTCTATCTCTCTCTCTCTCTCTCTCCTTCACTGTCTCTCTCTGCCTCACTCTCTTTCACTCTGCCTCTCTCTCTCTCACTCTCTCTCTGCTCTCTTTCTCTCACTCTCTCTCTCTCTCTCTGCCTCTCTTCTCTCACTCTCTCTCTCTCTCTCTCTCTCTCTCTCTCTCCTTCACTGTCTCTCTCTGCCTCACTCTCTTTCACTCTGCTCTCTCTCTCTCTCTCTCACTCTCTCACTCTGCCTCTCTCTCTCTGTCTCTCAGGAACTGAAGAAGTGTGAGGGTGAACACTCTGGTGCGGGTGTGTGACGCCACCTATGATAAGGCCCCTGTGGAGAAGGAAGGGATCCAGGTCCTGGTGCGTACACACACACGCCATGATCCCAGTCAGCACCACTCCACCACGATGCGGGCTCCTACGTATTTTGCCGCTGATCAGCCTTGTCTCCGTAGGATTGGCCCTTTGATGATGGCGCCCCGCCCCCTACCCAGATCGTGGACGATTGGCTCAACCTGCTAAAGACCAAGTTCCGTGACGAGCCAGGCTGCTGCATCGCTGTACACTGTGTGGCAGGGCTGGGCCGGTCAGTATCTCCTACCAATGACAGGTAGCGATAGCTCCAGATAGCGATGGCTCCAGATAGCGGTGGCTCCAGCTAGCGGTGACTCCAGCTAGCTGTGGCTCCACCTAGCGGTGGCTCCAGCTAGCAGTGGCTCCAGCTAGCGGTGGCTCCAGCTAGCGGTGGCTCCAGCTAGCTGTGGCTCCAGCTAGTTGTGGCTCCAGCTAGCGGTGGCTCCAGCTAACGGTGGCTCCAGCTAGCGGTAGCTCCAGCTAGCGGTAGCTCCAGCTAGCGGGTCCCGCGCGGTGTCTCGCACCTCCTTTCCAATTAGCTGCCGGGTAGTGTTAGCCAGGTCCCTAGGGTGAGTTCAAGAAAGAGGCTCTTTTCTTTGCCGGGGGCTTGTGTGGTTCCCAGTGGCATTTATTGTAAACACAGTCACGGTCCACTCTGCCTTTTCTTCCTGTTAGCACTAGCTAGTTGGTGTTAGCCTGGCTCTTGTGTGCAGTGCCCTGTTTCATTTCCCCGCCTTCAGTCTGACCCCCCTGGGAGGATGAGAAACCCTCCAGGTGGTCTTCATGTCCATCATCCACTCAGAGGCAGGATCTCCACGACCAGTCCTGGTCCTCTAACAAAGCCATCGTGTTACACAGCTTAAACAGCCAGTCTCTTTTCTGTCTCTCTCTCTCTCTCTCTCGGAGCATCGATCGGCAGGCTCGTGTCTCGTCCTCTCTTCAGTGAGGTGATGCCCACACAGTCTCTCCCCCGGTCAATGTTTTATTTTAACCCCCCATTAGAGCCAGTGATTTATCCCCGCTCTCCTGTGCTCGACCGCCTGCTCCGTCAGAGGCTCTGCAAAGGGCCCATCAGCTGGTTCAGCCATGCATCAGTGAAGACGTCCAGCCTCGCTGGTCAGCTTGCGGTTCAGGTGGAAGCACCAGGTGTTCAGCCCCCCAGGGAGGTGGCCCTGATCCTGGGTGATGGATGCATGCGGTAGGACCCTGTGCCGTTCGTTATGTGTCAGATAACGTCCCTGTGTTAGTGGTACGAGCTCTTACACAGTGAGCTACTGAGAGCTACTATTTTGAACCTTCTTCAAACTTCACAGTATTTTAAGCCAAGAGTAAAAAGATGATGCGATATCTGTCGTTAAAAATAAATTAAAAAAAACTGTAGAAGAGTAGGTATCTGACTGTGCCACTGAAAGTTATTTTGAAGGCTTTTGAACTATTGGCTGACATGTCATTTTGACACGCTCGCTCTATTTCATCAAACAACAAGCTTGTGAAGGTTGCCAATCACACCCAAGTGCAGAATTGCTGGTGCCCATACAGGAACACTCCAGTGCTTCAGTTTTCTGGATCGCTGAAATCACAGGGTGCCAATGCAGTCGCATTCCGGGGTAAACAATCGCACGCACGCCCACAAGCTAACGCATTCCAAGAAAGGTTTTTTGTTTTTTTTGGCATTTCAAAGAAACCTCCCAGCTACCGAAATAGTGTGGCAGTTAGACCGGAGCTTCTGCTTTCAGCTGCTCGAGGCTTCACTGGCTTCACTGAGCAGCAGGTTTCGTTCAGGCTGGATGGTGAGGCTTCACTGGCTTCACAGAGCAGCAGGTTTCGTTCAGGCTGGATGGTGAGGCCTCACTGGCTTCACTGAGCAGCAGGTTTCGTTCAGGCTGGATGGTGAGGCTTCACTGGCTTCACAGAGCAGCAGGTTTCGTTCAGGCTGGATGGTGAGGCCTCACTGGCTTCACAGAGCAGCAGGTTTCGTTCAGGCTGGATGGTGAGGCCTCACTGGCTTCACAGAGCAGCAGGTTTCGTTCAGGCTGGATGGTGAGGCTTCACTGGCTTCACAGAGCAGCAGGTTTCGTTCAGGCTGGATGGTGAGGCCTCACTGGCTTCACAGAGCAGCAGGTTTCGTTCAGGCTGGATGGTGAGGCTCACTGGCTTCACAGAGCATCAGGTTTCGTTCAGGCTGGATGGTGAGGCCTCACAGACCACAGGGAGCAGCATGTGGTTTTAGTTTGTGCCTCCATTCGGTTCTCACACCTTTATTTGTCACCCTTTTCGTTACCCTCTTTTTCACGGTTTCTCCCTTTTCTGTGTGTGTGTGTGTGTGATAACCCACACGGAGGAATGCTCCGTCAGCAACAGGGGTTGACGCGCTGGGCTGGCTGACAATTAAATCGTTTTGCTGCGTTTTGTTTTATTATTTCTCCCGTTTTCCTGGAGAGAAGGTTGTCTAACAGTGTCCTACTTATCACACAGTGTGTGTGTGTGTGTGTGTGTGTGTGTGTGGTGTGTGTGTGTGTGGGTGTGTGTGTGAGAGAGGGGCCGGGGTGTGAACTTGACGTCCCAGCAGGCAGCAGTTGAACCCAGAGACCCCTGACGGTTTCCCAGGGTTACACCTCCCCGCCCCTCAGAACCATGAAACCATGTGAACGCTGGTATTCAACTATTCTCTCTTTTCCCTCTCTTTTCCCTCTCTCGTCCTTCACTCTCTTTTACTTTCTCTCCCTTTGTGTCTTCTCCCTCTCCTCCTTCACTCTCGTTCTCGCTAATCCTTCACTCTCTTTCTCTCTCATCCTTCACTCTCTTTCTTTCTCCTCCGTCACTCTCTTGGTCTCTCCTCTTTCACTCTCTTTCTGTCTCCTCCTTCACTCTCTTGGTCTCTCCTCCTTCACTCTCTCTCTCTAATCCTTCACTCTCTTTCTCTCTCATCCTTCACTCTCTTTCTTTCTCCTCCTTCACTCTCTTGGTCTCTCCTCCTTCACTATCTCTCTCTCCTCCTTCACTCTCTTTCTGTCTCCTCCTTCACTCTCTCTCTCCTCCTTCACTCTCTTGGTCTCTCCTCCTTCACTCTCTCTCTCCTCCTTCACTCTCTTGGTCTCTCCTCCTTCACTCTCTCTCTCTCCTCCTTCACTCTCTTGGTCTCTCCTCCTTCACTCTCTTGGTCTCTCCATCTCTTGCTGTGCCAGTGCTCCAGTCCTGGTGGCCTTAGCGTTGATCGAGACTGGGATGAAGTATGAGGATGCTGTGCAGTTCATAAGACAGTGAGTACCTCTTCTCTATCAACCCAGTCCATTGTTGCGTTCAGTTGGACAAAGTTATTTTCCAATTTACTTCTGCCAGTTTTCACTGTGCTTCCGTAAAATGACTTCCCTTAAAGTGAACTGACGAGAGCGCTTATGGTACCGTTTAGATTTGTCCTGAATCGCTCGTGACTTTAGGAGATTGTTTCTAACCTAAGATCCGTCTCTCTCTCTCCCTCTCATTATCTCGCCCTCTCTCTCTCTCCCTCTCATTCTCTCGCCCTCGCTCTCTTTCTCCCTCTCTCTCTCTCGCCCGTCAGGAAAAGACGTGGAGCGTTCAATTCCAAACAGCTTTCTTACCTCGAGAAATACAGACCGAAGATGCGTCTGCGCTTCAAGGATGCCAACGTCCACAACTGCTGTGTGCAGTAGGCTGTCTGTCTGTCTGCACCCCTCCGTGTGCAACTGGTGGGAAAACTATTCCAACAAGGGGAGATAAAAAGAAGAGAAAGCTATCAGTAATTATTGTGATGATTTAACACGCAGTCATGGCTAATTGATCACAGAATGAGTGAATACAGATGTAGAGATCCACCAGCCGTACCAATGAATAAGGTCAAAGGTCAAAGCACACTGATGGGTGACACCCCCCCCCCTCCCCTCCTGGTTACTAGTGTCCAATCATGGTCCAGAATTTGTTGAACTCAGTCCATTCAGATTTTTCCATTTTAAATTATGGATAACTTTTTGTTTGTATTTTTATTTTTTACACACAAGTTGTAATATGATGATGACAACAACAACAACAAAATCTTACAAATGATAGTAATATTGTTGATTTGTATTTTATCCTTTAAATATTGATATTATTATGATGTTTGGCCCAGGCTAATGTATCTCAGAAGATATGTTATAAAACCCTTCAGCGCATCACAATACTATTCCATGTTTAAAAAAACTAAAAATCTGTTCTGGTATTAAGACATTTTTCACAGCGTAAAATCTCCAAAAAGTTCCACTGAAAATGCAATCATGTTTTTTCTCTCCTCCTTCACTCGCTTGAAGTCACTTTTAATTTAGGGATTGGCTGGGTTTTAAATATGTCTGCTATATTTATTCTCTAGCTATGATTAGTGTGGCAGTCTAGAGTTGGGCAAGGGCAAGGACACTGTTATCCTTTTTTCTAGAGCCATGTTATTTCACTTTCTGTTTTTTGAAATCTTGCGGGAGTGCAATATTTAATCCACCTCAGAAATGCCCCCAAACCCTGTGACCGTCCTACACACACACACACACACACATGGACACGCACACACACGCACAAACACACATGCGCGCGCACACACACACACACAAGCAAGCAGGCAGTTATTAGACAGGAAGACCCTTGGCTAGTCTGTCTGCGGGTACGTGTCCATTCACTAAGGCTGCTTTCTCCTCTTTCTGGGTTTACAATAGGACTACCTTACACGCCGCACACTGTCCGACATACACACGCAGGCAGACACACACACACACACACACACCATACAATCCAACTGTTAATCCCTACTCTCACTCTGAAGGAAAAGAGGTGGAAAATAAAGAAAATGGTCAGTTTTTTATCATTGTACCCATTTTAAAGACATCCCCAATTCCTATTGGTTTTAAAAGATAAATAAAATAAAATTGAAATAAGATGACACTTGTCTGTATTGTGAGTTTCAGCTGCTGAAGCGATCTCAAATATGGTATTTTTGACCTTCCTCTGCTTTTGTCTTCATCCTCGTAGGGCCATTAGGTTGGATAAAAAACAATTACAATTGCCATATGTATGTTAGTTGCGTTTGTATTGTACTAGTACAATATGTATTTTTCTTCAGAATGAAATATATTCTGTTTCTGTGGACTAGCAGACGCTTATCTAAGGAATCTAAGGACCATGGGTTTGAGAAACGAAAGTGAAGGATTGCATGTTATGAATGGCATCCGTGCTCGTCTTTGTCCTCGGTATGAATGGCATGTGTGCGTTAAGAGGTGTGGTTCAGAGGTGTGGATGGGATGTAGACCTACGTCTCATCGTAACAACATTTCACAACAGCTTCACATTCCGTTTGACAAGTGTCTTTGATCTGGAGAGGAAAGTGCGTCCTGCCGCCCTCTGGCGTATTCAAACAAAAGTGTGAAGATACATTTATAGACTCCTTTAATTTAGACCGAAAAGCCACAGAGTTGGAGATTAAAGAAGACCGGATGCGATTAGTAAAAAATAAAAACATCCGTCAAATCAAAATATTTTTCTGAGGGCGGGGCGAGGAACGATTAAGTGTTAGCTGTCGGGCAGAAAGCCCTACACCGGCGAGCTAGATTGAGGCTGAAATCTACTACAGGTGTTTTTAAATTTCAACCTACCCCAAATGTGATGAGGTAGAAACACAGTAGCTACACTAGAGAACTGTAGGCGTTACAAATGAGACAATTATAGCTAGGCTACTAAATGCAGGCCTACATAAAAGCTATCACTAACTACTGTATCGATATAATACTTTCGCCATTGGCAAGCTTAACGTCAAACCGTCTGCACTGCCTGACATGGCTGACTGGTATTATATTACTCCGTCGTTTCCAGGAACCTCATTGTGCTGGCGTGACGGAGGTCCATGCCCTTGTCCTGAAGGACTATGACTCGTTATCACGTGGACTGCATGGGACGTGCACCGCTATGCTGGAGGCGAGAGAGTGAGTCACGAGCGGCATTCTCGTCAGACAGTCCAGTATGAGTTTAGCATAGCCCATATCACCTGCCGCCAAGGGAAAACAAGAAAGCTTATGAGCGAAGAAGGACGTGCCGTCTCGCACTCATGGGAATTAGCTACGTGCTGTCTGTGCAGCCCTTTCCCCAGTTCGTCTTAGTTGAAGTAGCGCAAGTCAGAATAGTTTTTATAGCAGCCTAGTGCAGTGGTTCTCAACCCTGGTCCTCAAGTACCCCCCTGTCCTGCACGTTTTAGATGTTCCCTGCTCCAACACACCTGATTCAAATTAATGGGTTGTTATCTAGTTATGCAGAAGCCTGCTAACGACCATTCATTTAAATCAGGTGTGTTGGAACAGGAACACATCTAAAACATGCAGGACAGGGGGTACTTGAGGACCAGGGTTGAGAACCACTGGCCTAGTGGATATATTTGGCCAAAATAAGGTGTGAACCTGTTATCCGATCACTAAGTTGTATGCAACCATATAGGCTATAGCTTTCCAAATTAAATCATATTTTGCTTAGCCCCTTTTACTAGCAATGTGACAGAGGACTTCAAATAGGCCTGTAGGCCAAAGATCAGATCTCCGAATAGATCTTCGTTCCGTTAATCCTTACGATATGGGAACTGTGTAGACCTGTTGTTTGCCTGCGTCACAGCACACGTAATGTGGAGAAGAGCAGGCGTTTATCCTAGCAGAGGGTCCCCTTTCAGCACACACTGCATTCATAAGGGCTTGCAGATGCTGATCTAGGCCACACTAATAGGCAGCGAACTGTGTGTGGTGCCATCGTGATACGCGGCCCTTTAAAAATGCATGCTAGCTCTCGGCTCCGTTGCTTTAATGAGGTGTGTCTGAAATATTTGATAGCTTCCTCCTCATTTGAAAAACAAATACGTTTATTTGCATTAATATTTGATGCGGGAAATGAATATATGTAAAACACATACATTAATTAGTCTGTTTTGATCAATTGTCTCCGTCTAACGCGCTCTGAGTATTTCCTCACTAACTCCCCACAGGCTACAGTGGCGCTTATCATTCGCTGGCGCTTCGGAGCAAAACAATTTAATTTACAAATTGGGATTTAACATCTTTAAACACTCCACGCACTCAAATGTAATAATCAATTGCAACTTAGCAGGGGTGTATATGAATTCTGTGCAAAGTGGATATTTTCTCTCGCATTGTTGTGTTGGGAAGGATGGAAAATGAATAGGCGACAAATCACCCAAAATCAGGGTTAGGTTTATTTTCAGGGAGGTTTTGAAACTTCTCGTCATGCCGTCTTTGCATGATTGCTTAGGACAAGTCAACACTCCACTCTGTCATGGCAACACGTCTTGCTATGTCAAACTGCAAAGTCACGGTGTACATTTGAAACTCGACCCTGGTCATTCAGTTAGGCCCTAGTTTTAAATTGTTCTGGGCCGCGTTTCCCAGATTCGTTAAAGAAGCTCTTAACGCTAAGAGCTTCTTAGGAGCGTTCTAAGAGCGTTCTAGAGCGCTGTTAGAACGTCTAAATTGTAGAATCTAAATTGTCCATGCGCTGATTCATGAGCACTTGTTCCCCGATGACCGGCTGTATAGTTTAACCATGTGCCTTTAGGTTCGGATCGGACACACGCTTGGATGTAAATGCTGCGTGCTCATAGTGGTTGTGTTCCATGCAAAATCAACATGTTGGCGCATATTTTGAACACGTCTGGGCAATCTGTCTCTTACCCTCCAGATGGTAGTATTGTCACACGTGCAGGACGCTGTAGTTCTTCCCTAGGCCGATAGATGGCAGTAGTAGGCTACGCCGTATCTGAAGCACAGTAGGGATGCCATGTTGAAAACTGTGATAAATTCTCTTTGGCAGGACCGTGGACAGTGCCAATCTGGTGAGTCATACTTACCACTGTATGCAGGATGTTCGCATTCAGCAGCGAAACCGGACTCGGTAATTAATTATCACACATTGAATGTGCTGCAACCGGCTTATATCAAACAATGAGATTATTTGAAGAGCGAAGGACTGGACAGTTATCGGTGAACGACGTATACCTACCACATACTGAAAATATTTACTTCGTGAGGTAGTATTTCCTAATTGAATTGCTCACAACAGATTTGTGCTCTGTGCCTAATTAAAACATTTGTTCATTTATTTAATTTCTGCTTGTTTGTGTATATCTTAAATGCACAGTTATATCATACATTTTCCATACAGCTTGCCAAAAACGATTCTATTCAGTTAATGAAAGCATTGATTAGTTGTAATTAGTCAAGGTATCACATTGTCATACAACTCATAACATAGAGACAAAGGGGAGGTAGGCTTACCTACAAACAGAGCAATATAATGACATACTGCCAGAGAAAACAGGGGGTGTAACTCTCCAAGCAAAGCATTCATAATGATTTGAAGCTGTGATCAAAACAGAACTGTGAATGAGTCTCTTCTCCCTCCCCTCCCCACATGTAGTCCATTGAGCACACAGTGAAAAGTGTGAACTGATTGTGAATGACAGGCTCAGAAGCTGCCAGTCAATCAGCCGGATCCTCCAGCAGCCTCTCGCTCTCCCGCTCTCCCGTCTGCCATGATCTGTGTCAGCCTCCCCCGCAGCACTCACCATTCACCGTGTCCAAGTGTTTCTCTGGCACTTCTCCTCCTCCTCCTCCTCCTCTCCCTTTCCTCTCTGGCAGTTCTCCCTCCTCCTCCTCCTCTCCCTTTCCTCTCTGGCAGTTCTCCCTCCTCCTCCTCCTCTCCCTTTCCTCTCTGGCAGTTCTCCCTCCTCCTCTCCCTTTCCTCTCTGGCAGTTCTCCCTCCTCCTTCTCCTTCCTCTCTGTCTCCCACTCCCCCTCTGGTCTCATCTCACCAACTTATCCTCCTGCCCATCCCTTTTATTTTCTCTTTCTTTCACCCCCCCCCTCCTCCCCTCTGTCCTGGTTGTCCTCCACACCCCCAGAGAGAGAGAGAGGAGACCAGAGGCTGAGGTGAACAGCCAGATGAAAGGCTTCCGTTAACAGCTCGTCGCCGTCTCCTGACCCAGTGTCGCTGTCCAATCGTGAAGAGTCTCTGATCCACGCAGTCAGACCAGGCTCCCTCTCCTCAGACGGCAGCCCTCACTGCCACACGATATCCCCCCTCTGTTAATGCAGTCTAATAGGGACCCGTATCAATAGGTTCAAGGCTGCAGCGAGAGGCCAATCCATTCTGACACAGAGTGCGTTAAGTGGTCGGCTTAACGAGCACGCCCGCTAATTGGCTGTGTTTTGGCTCTCTATTCATCAGCGGCTGGGGTCAGAGGCTCAGCAAGCAGGTGTGCCTTCTCTCTTCCGCTCTCTCTCTCTCTCCGTCGCTCTCTCTCTCTTTCTCTCCGTCGCTCTCTCCTTTCTTTCCCTTTTTTTCCCCCCTCTTAATCGTATTTTCTAGCCTTTTTTTCCCTCTCCTTTTCTCTCTTCCCTTCATCTCGACAAGGCGAAGCAAGCCGCCGTGAGCCCTTTCCTCTGCGCTCCTGCTGCAGGAGGTTTCAGTAGACGACACGGGACTAGACGGGAGTGCACGTAAACAAGCCTCACACTGTCTCATTAGTCCCTGCTCTGTGTACCCAACTCACTCAAGTGATAAACAAAAGATTATAGGCCCCTTTTCAGCTTGACCTCTGAAAGAGAGGTTTACGGTCAGCCTCCACACACACACACAGTCACACACACACACAGAGAGACACACACACACACACAGTCACACACACACACAGAGAGAAACACACACACAGACACACACACACACACACACACACAGAGACACACACAGACACACAGATACACACACACACAGACACACACACACACAGAGACACACACACACACACACAACGGTAGGGACCTGTCGGGAACACGAGGCGCTGGGTCGGTTCCGACAAAACATTTGAAATGACGTTCTGATTTGCTCTTTCCGGCTGGGCTAGCCTAACTTGACATTGTGATTGAACTTCTTTTGAGTGAAATATGGCGTAAACAGGCAGGCTGCAACCATGTGGACAACAACTGCGTGACGAGGTTAAGGCAAACCTGTCGCTTCAGCTTACGTGAACTGCATCGGGGTCGGACACAAACAGAACGTCGCCTGGCGAGGAGGGGCTCCATCGGCTACGATACTCGGGTTTGGACAGAATGATGTGTCTTAACACACGCACACACACACACACACACACACACACACACACACACACGGGGGCAGAGGTCCACTAGAAAGCATGTCTGCCCAGAGAGGTTAGGAGGGTCAGGATCCTAGGACGCGCTACAGTGTTCTCCCTGCTGTCAACAAATGCAGTTTGATGCAGTAACTGTGTAAGGCGGAAGAATAGATTTGCAGATATTTTCGTCGTGAGATTGTAGTCCGTGGTGAGTAAACCCACTGGCGGTTTAGTACACACCAACACCACCCAGTGTGTCAGCCACCGTTCAGTAAAAGAAAAATATGTTTTTTAGCCTCAACTTCTGCTATATTGATAAGCATTTTTATGAAGAAGATTTACTATTTCAATTCCACCTGTAATAAGGTCATAACTGTGTTTTACTAGGTGAAGTATTCTGTATTATTACATTTTCCCCTTACATATTACATATATTCTTGATAAGCATAGTATCCCATATAGGTCAGGAATTATTATTAGAGGTTTAGATTATTTATGAGATTTTAGACGAGCGGATTGTCAAGATAAGCACAACTAAAGAATTCCAATATACCAGAACTTGTTACAAAACAGCAAATAAACTTGAACTGGAAACTCGAACCTGATCATGTAAACAACTGAACGTGTGCCCTGTGCACACTATCCCATCTCCACACTATTCAAAACAAGGTTTTCGGTTGAAGGACTACCCTGAATATTTGTTGCTGTGGAGCTGTCAAGATGTCACCCAGGGACAACGTCAGTATTGGTGTTCTGATGTGTTCTGGCAGGCAGGGTGGCCCTGGAGAAGCAAAACGCTGCGCTGAGTCACACATCCACATCAACCCATCCCTCAGCAGGACGTCCAAAACCACAACCAGACTCAGGAGCAACGCAGTCAAACGCCGGATCAAAACTGCAACATCTCCCGTTGTCACTTCCTGTTTGGTTTCACCGCCGGATTTCCAACGTTCCAAATCCTGAACGTTCCAAACGTTCCAAATCCGTATAGGATCGTGCAGAAGGAATACTTTCTCTATTTCTTCGTGTCTTCCTCGTACGTTTGAAGCCCCTACAGCTTTCACCCCTGGTCTCGTCATCCCTCCCTCCCTTGACCCCTGCGGTGTGGGGCGAGCGTGGAGTGGATGAGAGGGGAGGATGGAAAGGCGTTCGAGTCATTATCCGTTCCGTTGTTGGCTTATCGGAGCCGTGTGTCTGGCAGGACTGCAGAAGTCATGGAAGCATCTGGAAAGTTCACATACTCGGGGTCTTCAGCCAGTCCATCAAAGGATGAAAGCTCAGGGTGGTGTGTGTGTGTGTGTGTGTGTGTGTGGGGTGTGGGGGGGAGATCAAAGGCACAGGGTCAAAGGTGGCTAATTAACTGATAACATGGATTACTGGCCTCTCAGCATTCCTTCGTTAAAAACATCCACGGATTGCAACTGAGTGGCATGTATTGGTTTTCCTAGCAAAGCCCTTTATCAACACACACACGTACAAATGTGAGCTCATTTCTCGGTTCCTTCTTGATTGTCATTGTGTCTTCGGCAGGCTGATCATGTAGACTTCGTTACGGTGGATCTGTGCTCACCAGCTGCGAGCAGCAAACAAATGAACACCGACCGAATAAACAGATCGACTTGGAATACTTTGAGTCCTCCTCGTATAATCAGGGTGAGAGAGAGGTAGAGGGAGGGAGGGAGAGAGAGGGAGAGAGGGAGAGAGAGAGAAAGGGAGAGAGAGAGAGAGGAGATGAGAGAGAGAGAGGGAGAGAAAGGGAGAGAGACAGAGGGAGAGAGAGAGAGGGAGGGAGAGAGAGGGTGTATATAGCTCGGAGCGTTGTTGCGTGGAGGAGGGGGCGTGTCTGAAGCAGGTGTAGGAGATGCAGCTCTCATGCTAGCCTGCTTCTGTGATCATCAACAGAACACAGATCTGGTATAGGTAAAGTCTTAAGCACGGATGCGTTCGTTAAGTGACAGGCGACACATCTGTCTGGCGCACGTCTTTGAACATCAAACCAGTTCCAGGCTCTCATCCATACCTTTTTACAGATTGTTTTTCTCTTCCTGCAATCAGTGACCTCTGTGAACTTGAAAGAAAAAACGAAGAGGAAAAAACTAACTTAAACAACTACAAACGTTCCTTTTCTACACTTAGAAAAGAAAACAGTCTGGGAGCTTCTCCCTGTGCCTGATGAGACCGCCTTACAACAAATTCCCGTTTCTCCTCTTCTTAAGCTTTCATGGTATGGAAATCAAATGTTTGTATTCCCCTCACACTCCACGGTGTTGGTTTCACAGAGCCCCGAAGAGGAAGGAACGCTGGCGACAGTGGGAACGTGCCCCGTTAGCTCGCTCCGACTCCAGTCACAAATCCTCCCACCACCGTGTTCATGGGCACGCCACTCGTGAATGCCATGATGAGCCTGTGGCACCAGGTGCTGTTCTGACTCATCTAACGAGCTGGGCTCTCAATCGCTCTCCCTTTGACCAGCCAGCTCTCTGCATCTCATTTCCACTGACTGTGTTTGTGTGTGTGTGTGTGTATGCGTGTGTGTTTTATAAGGGAAAAAGCAGCTTGTGTGTGTGTGTGTGTACACGTTTCTGTGCCTCAGACTGTGTGAGCTGGAAGTGACGGAGGTATCGGCTGATTGCTGATGACAAATGCACCCCACGCAGCAACACTTGCATAGTTAATGCAGCAGGCCGAGCCTAGAGATTGCAATCAGGAGGAGGCGAGGGAATGGAGGGAGGGAGGGAGGGATGGGGGAGGGCTGAACAATGGAGCCAGATTCAACAGGTGAAGAGGACATGGGGGGGGGAGGAGAGAGGAAGGGGAGGGAAGGAGAGAGGACATGGGTGGAAGGAGAGAGGAAGGGGAGGGAAGGAGATAGGAAGGGGAGGGAAGGAGAGAGGAAGGGGGAGGGAAGGAGAGAGGAAGGGGAGGGAGGGAAGGAGAGAGGACATGGGGGGGAAGGAGAGAGGAAGGGGAGGGAAGGATGAGAGGAAGGGGAGGGAAGGAGAGAGGACATGGGGGGGGAAGAGAGAGGAAGGGGAGGGAAGGAGAGAGGAAGGGGAGGGGCCACAGTTATTTGCAAGATTCCCTATCTCATCATTCTGTCACAGAGGGCTCGCTGTGGCAGGTGTTGCACACACAAGGTGACACACACACACACGGAACAAAATGACCATATTTGTGCTTCATTCCTTGAACGCATGTCACACAAACCGACACACACACACACACACATACCAATCAGACTGTATTTGTGGTTCATTCCTTAAATGCACGGCATAGTAACACACAGACAAACACACACACACACACACACACAGACCTCCCCGGTTGCCTGTCTGGTTGGTGATGGTAATAGGAGTGGCAGGGAGGAAATGAGGGAGTTAGGAGAGGTGGCACTGCAGATAGACCCTTCTCAATGCAAATGAATCAGTGTATTACTCATGTGTGTGTGTGTGTCCGTGTGTGTGTGTGTGTGTGTGTGTGTGTGTGTGTGTGTGTGTCCGTGCGTGTCTGCCCCTTCCTCTGTGGCGGTATGCACAGGGCACAGGACTGCTGGAGGCAATTTCCTCCACGGGCATGGGGACGGAAGCAGAAGTGAACAGGGCAGGAGGGCGGATTAGACTAAGATTGCCCCAAGGGTGTGTTTTTGTATGTGTTTGTGTGTGTGTGTTTGTATGTGTGCGTTTGTGTGTGTGTGTAGTGATGTTTGCTTTTCTGAGCGTGTGCCTGCCTGTGTGACCGTGTGTGTTGTGTTTGCTCAACCGCCCTTCACGCTGGGGCGCCGTATCCCCAGCCTGTCGCCCTCCGCGTCGCTCCCCCAGCCAAGAAGAGGATGTTGTCCTCCGCTCCCCCTGTGCACAGCCCAGCCAAGAAGAGGATGTTGTCCTCCGCTTACCCTGAGCACAGCCCAGCCAAGAGGAGGATGTCGCCCTGTGCACAGCCCAGCCAAGAAGAGGATGTCGCCCTCTTCTCCCCCTGTGCACAGCCAAGAAGAGGATGTTGTCCTCCGCTCCCCCTGTGCACAGCCCAGCCAAGAGGAGGATGTTGTCCTCCGCCCCTGAGCACAGCACAGCCAAGAGGAGGATGTCCCTGGTCTCAGAATGGCTTTTTGGAAAGGCCGTGCCCCCGTGTGTCTAATCACACTCTCTCAGCGGGACAATCTAGTCTGCTGTTCTTCTTACACAAACACTGACTCATTAGTGCTCTTGCCAGGAGGCCCACAGCGCTGAGTCTGACCTGGAGGCAGCATCTGACCTGGAGGCAGGGTCTGACCTGGAGGCAGGGTCTGACCTGGAGGCAGGGTCTGACCTGGAGGCAGGGTCTGACCTGGAGGCAGGGTCTGACCTCGAGGCATGGTCTGACCTGGAGGCAGGGTCTGACCTGGAGGCAGGGTCTGACCTCGAGGCAGGGTCTGACCTCGAGGCAGGGTCTGACCTGGAGGCAGGGTCTGACCTCGAGGCAGGGTCTGATCTGGAGGCAGGGTCTGACCTGGAGGCATGGTCTGACCTGGAGGCAGGGTCTGACCTGGAGGCAGGGTCTGACCTGGAGGCAGGGTCTGACCTGGAGGCAGGGTCTGACCTGGAGGCAGGGTCTGACCTGGAGGCAGGGTCTGACGTAAGTCCCCAAAAGTAGCGTCCCCCAGGAGGGGGCAATGAGTGTGAGCCCCCAGGGCTCGAGCCGGACATCCCAGCATCCCGTTCACCTCTCACCTGCTTCCTACTAGAACTCTGGATCCTCCTCTCTCAGGCTTCCTACTAGAACTCTGGATCCTCCTCTCTCAGGCTTCCTACTAGAACTCTGGATCCTCCTCTCTCAGGCTTCCTACTAGAACTCTGGATCCTCCTCTCAGCTTCCTACTAGAACTCTGGATCCTCCTCTCTCAGCTTCCTACTAGAACTCTGGATCCTCCTCTCAGGCTCCTACTAGAACTCTGGATCCTCCTCTCAGCTTTGAGGAGGGCACTCTGTTCGTTAACAGAGGGTGCTCTGAGGGGAGTCAAAATGAAGGACGTTTGCACAATCCTCTTGTCGTCCTCTGAAGATAGCTCGCCAGGATGCAAGTGCCTCACATATAGATGTCATGGTGAAAAGGCCCATCCCCACGAGAGTGATAGAGTAAAGACATGAAGAAGGACAGCAAGTCCCTAGCTAGCTACTACTGGCACCGCAGTCAATAAATACCAGAGAGACAATCTCTCCATTCCTTCTCTATCAGACAGCCCTTAAATCCAGGGAAACATTCCGTGCTATCTGATTCCTGCTGTCACATCTCTACACACGCACACAACAAACACACACAACACACACACACACACACACACACACACCACACACACACACACACACACACACACACACACACACACACACACACACACACACACACACACCTCTAACAAAGGAACAGCTCCCCTGGACTTTCTTCCATATTTCATAAACATGTCGTGTTCCGGTGTGAGATATGGAGCCTGAGTTCATTTGTGGGGAGCAATAGTGTGTTCCTTATCTCACTGAGAGTGAAGGATCTCTGCCATGAATAAGTCACAAACACACACACACACACTGAGGGGGATGTATATATGTCGAAGAGTGCACTTACAGCAGTGTTGAACCACACCACGGTATAGAGATTAGAGGTTAGTCAACGCGGGGGCGGCCAGAACGTCACACAAGCCGATCTGTGTGACTTGCAAAAGATTGAGGTGTTTTGTGTGGAGTAGTTCATTGTTTCGATACTGACAGACCCAATGGCTGATGGCAAACGTGACCTAGACTCGTGAGAGAGATTAAGAAAAAGAATGGCTGGTTTCTCTCATGTTTCACTAGCCCTCTGTCTGTCACATGTTCTGGACATGACATGACAGGGACATCAAACCGTGGCGACCATTACTTTTTTGGGGGGGGGACAAAAAATCGGAATAGTTTGTCCCAATGCGCTCGAGACGTCTCGTGGCAACCCGTACACACACACACAACACAACACACAACACACACACACACAACAATCCCTGCTTCCATCATACAGGTCTCTGGGGGTTATGTTTTTCTCATGTCCATTCCGTCCCAACATACATAGCTTTTCATCGCCTTCATTTACTGTCCTATTTTCAGTCAGTTTCCAGAGTTAGTTATCTTACAGAATAGATGCATTTATGATGGGATAATTAAAGTTCAAACTACAGATGCCTCTTTTGGGGGCCCCAAAGAGAGTGCAAATGGAGTATTTTTTTCTTTAATGTTGCGAAGAACTGTTGTTTCCATGGGGACTCGTTGCTGTCTGGCATGCACAGCTAGAGAGAGTTCATCGCTTGGGTGGCGTGTCGCCGTCAACTGAGTGGGGTGGGTTTTGTCAGGGGTGTAGATTTACAGCTTTCGAAGAAGAAATATGTTTGCAAAGAAAGAAAGAAACAAGAGAAAAAAATAAAACAAATAAAAAGGAAAGAGAGATAGGGGGGCCATGAAAAGAAAACCAAAGGAAAGAAAAATAAAGGAAAGAAGAAAGTCAAATTAGGAAAGAAGGATAGGAAATCAATAACATCCGTCGGCCCAGAAAAGAAAACAGGGAAATCAAGTACAGCACCGACACAGAACACTGAAAGAAAGTAAATAAAGCCCACCAGAAGCAAGGGAAACTAAAGAAATAAAGAATGAAAGAAACGACACTACATTGTGCAATCAATCAAAGGAAATGAAAGAAATAAGAGGCCAACGAACGGAAACGCAAAATGGCACCCTGCCCGTCCTGGACCAATTAACACGACACCACATATAGATACAAAAGGAAGAAAAAGAAAGAACGGAACGAAAGCAACAAAAAGAAAGAAAGCAAAGAGTAGAAAAGACAGAAAGAAAAGGGGGTAAAGAACAAGCCTAAAAGACAATGCAATACGAACAAATCGGTACGATACAAATACAGAAAGAACAAAAAAAAGAGCAGCAATGACCCATACAGAAATCCCCGTACCTCAAACTCACCTCCCTCCTACAATAACTACTACCTAAATCCACTCCCTCCCTCTCATGCCTTAGCCTCTCATCCTTTCCAAATACGTCAATAACTTCGTACAGGTATTGTTATGCTAGTTCATTCATTAGCGATCCACACGTCCCTTAAACTGTGTCTCGCCCGCCTTCGCAGTATTGAGGTTTGGACCATGTAGCCAACCAGCGAGGAGGAGCTCATTCTGCACGAGTCATCGGCATATGG
>CAEFZP010000413.1:90000-112041 GCA_903064625.1 Mallotus villosus | reverse complement strand
ACAGGCCCCTATGACCGTCTGCGAAGAGAAGGCTGAGTTCGCGTGTTAACGTTGACTCTACCGTCGTGCTCTGATCCTGCTTTTTTACAGTTTATTCATTAAGCTAGACGGCTAGTAGAGCGATCATCTACCACAGTGACCTCGTCCTGTCTCTCGTACGCCGTTCAGATCATGGCAGCGAGTTAGGCGCTTCGAGTTTTCTGTGGTGTGGTGTGAAGACAAGCTCCTAAGTAACACAGTGATAAAGTGGTTAAGTTTATGCGTTTTTGTTCTTCCTATTGTAAGACTCACAACTGCTTTGTCACTTCTTAACAATGCAGAAGCGAGAGAAACTGCTACGATTTTCACTATGTGAGTGCGCAGAGACGGGAACAGCTTTTCTGCACAGCGCGCGCGAAAAGACGAAAAAACAAAGACACCAGATAGCAAAGAAAAGGAAGGCAAACAAGAAAAATACAGCAACCGACGCTGAAAGAGCAAGAAGGCAAAAGATTTAAGAAAGCGGAAAGCAAAGAGGGAGGAGAAGCACAGCACGAAGCAAGCAACGAGAAAAAACAAAAGAAAAGAGAACACCAGAAGGACAGACACGCACAGAAAACCAAACTAAAACGAAGCCATACAGACCGACGCAGACGACACAACTCCCACAGCACGCACCCCACACTCCCACCATACCCACTGCAGCAGCAAGCTGCGTGTCACACTCGTGTGGTGGAGATGGTGAGCACGGAGAGGGTAGAGGTACGTAAGACGATTCGATGTGCTCGTGCGTCTGCCGCTACTATCATCATCGAGACACTACTACTCCCGAAGATGGAGCGCCCCGACCCTTCGCTAGGACATGCGACGGGGAGGGGAAAACAGCTCCGTCATCTTCGGGAACCTAGGAGAACAGATCGGCTGACTTCCACAGCCAGTTCTTCCTCAAGGAGCTGGAGAGCTGCTGCAACCACCCGCTACGCGTCTCCCACTGCTTCCTGCGCCACGTACGTAGATTACGAATCTAACGCACATTAGGGTTAGGGGGTGGGAGACATCGAAGTGCAGAGAGGGCTTCGAGGGTGTGGTTTGATTCGACTCACGGTCCGCTCCGGGTAACTTCAGGTCGGTTATAAGTGCAGCCAAGTTTTCGTGTTAATTCTGACATGGTCAGATGTGAACAAGGTTGTTTTAACCACTAACACTCCTCGCTGTGTAGATGTGGGATACTTGTTTTGTATGTTATATGAGTAGAGTACCTCACAATAGTGTTTTCTATAGAGTGCACGGGTACGTGTTAAAGGGTGGGAGGGATTGGGACGGGGATACCAAGGGCCTCACACATCCTAAGGTACCCAATGTCTCAATACTCAAACACTCATCAAATGTGCAACACGATCTTCAGGAGGGTGGTTGACACTGAACCCTTAACAGTTGGCACGTCCTCCGTGTGAAGGCTGCATGTTTCTGATCATGTCAGAAAGCAAAACAAAAGCTCCCTGTGTTGACGTTCAGGAGGTGAGTGTCAGCCCGTCCCTTAGGCTGAAACCTGACCTGGGAGACTTGCAGGTGGAGCTGTCTCAACTGTCACGGATTGGCACAAACGCCACTTATGATTTACAAAAATAAAAAGAGTTATGCACATGGATGTCAGGGCAGGATTTGACACCACAACCACACGTCACACACCACACACACGTCACACACACACGCACACACACACAGAGCAGGGCGGTTGGGTAGGGATCATGGATTTGCTGGGTCAGTTCCTCCTGTAGGTTGTTCTAGTTTTAAACCCAAAGGGGATGGTTTTACCCCTCAAGTATGAACCAGCTGTGCAAACACTGCCTCTCCCTCTCTCTCTCTTTCACTCTCTCTCTCTCTTTCACAACCTCCGTTTCAATCACTCCATCCCGAGCTCTCTTGGTGGTTCTCCTGGGTTGGCAGAACCTCTCAAAGCTTCTCGGATTCTCTCGATACAGTCCATAGAAACGTTGTTCCTTTTTCATCTCGTCGTCGCTCCCTCTCCATCCCTCCGTGTCTCTCTTTACATTCCAGTGTATTAGAGCGTTATCAAAGCAGCCCGCATGTACTGAAGACTCTTATCAAAGCAGCCCGCATGTACATGAAGTCTCTTATCCAGCTTGCCCACTCCTTCACCTCGGTTACAATCCCCTGCTGTAGAAGGACGAAGGCCTTGTTTCCTCTACGAACAGGAACTGATGGAGACCAGCAGAACCCGAAGAAGAGCGAGAGAGAAAGCGAGCTGCCACACGAGGAGGGAGCGCGCAGCGCAGTACAGAAAGGAGAAAAGCAGCAGCAACGAGAGAAGAACGAAGGATGAGCACCCGAAAGCTACTATGTCGCAACTCCCCCCATCTCACGCACGCCCACATCTCAATACCAATGTTCTTTACCACCTTAGTCTATAACTCTCAGACCTCTTTTTGTTGTGATAGTCATTCTCTCTAATACATGACATCTCTGTCCCCCGCTCTCTATATACTCTCTATATTCTCACTCTCTCTCCGACACTCCACTCTACCACCCTTCTATACCTATATATCTCTGTCTATATCTCACATCTCTGTATATATACTATCTCTTTAAGAGACGAAGAGCGCGCCGAACCCCGGGAGCGCGCGCCGCCGAGCGACGCGCGCGCGCGCGTCGGGCGGCGGAGACGAAGAGCGCGACCCCAGACTGGCCAAAGCTGACCAGGGGGAGCGAAGAGTAGGCGCCGAGACGCAAAGCGGAGAGAGACCAAGAAGCAGAGGAGCGCGACTGCCGCCCACCCGACGCAGACCCGCCCGGCAGCGAGCGGCGCAGCGCCTAGAGCGAGACGCGATCAGAGTAGAAGCGACAGACGAGCCGCGCAACAGGTAGCCGACAGCCCCCCCCCCACGAAGAGAAGCCAGGAAAAGATCGCCATGCTGATGAGGTGCGTACAGCCCTGGGAGCCTCGATCAATATGATCGCTCTCGCTCCCTCCCAGCCCACACAGCAGCCCCCCCCTTCGAGGTATCTGAGAGTCCTGCGGCCACAAAACGAACAAAGCGAAGAGAAGAAGGCTGACGGCGCGCTCCGTCGGGCGCTGTATTTCCGACTCGAAATGTTATCTGTAAATTCCATCTTCGTGTCTCTCTTGTTACCCCTACGATTCTTATAATCATCCCCCCCTACTACTCTACTAAACCTCTATGCTCTCTTACTCTACTCACATCTCCCCACCTTGTCTGACCACCCTATACACTCTAACCATCTCTCTACCCCCCTCACCCTCCTCGGTTCTAACCCTCACCACACCTCCCCACCTCTCTCTCTCTATGCTCTCTCTCCCCTCTCTCTCTCTCTCTCCTCTTTCTCTCCTCTCTCTCTCCCTCTCTATCTCTTATCTCTCGAGTTGACCCCCTCGTAGGGTGGTTTAGATGATGCAGGGTGTTAGGGGTCTGACTGTTTTCCACAGTTTTAAACAGCACACACAAGAATAGCGCTCTGTCAGGACCAGCCCAGCTCTACAGCAGAGAGAGACCCGGGGTATTCTTGGCCAGGAACGCAGCGGTGTGAAAGATATCGCACGTTTCACACAAGAATATAATGCGCCATAAAGCATTTCGCCTCATTGCCAAAAGTTGCGGCCAAGCAAAACTCGAATGACAAGATATGGAAAATCGCATGTTTTCCGCTTGTCGCAGGAGTTCTGTAGGAGAACAAGAGGGTGTTCTGTGTGCTGAAATGGGGCAGAATGAACAGAAATAAATCATGTTTTTTTTACCTTATATATATAACTGAAATGCATCCTCTCTCTTTGTGACCCACAGCAAGACCAGTTTGGCCTGTACGCGCTGTACAGCAAGAACAAGCCCAAGTCTGACACACTGCTGGCCAGCCACGGGAACAGCTTCTTCAGAGTGAGTCTGGAGCCTTCACACTCACACACACACACACACACACACTCACACACACACGGACACACACACTCACACACACACTCACACACTCACACACACACACACTCACACACACAGACACACACACACACACTCACACTCACACACACACACACACTCACACACACACACGCACTCACTCACACACACTCTCACACACACACACACTCACACTCTCACACACACACACACACACACTCACACACACACTCACACACACACACACACACACACACACACACACACTCACTCACACACTCACACACACTGTCCACCTAGCCATCACATACACGTTTGCATCAAGACAAAGAGAGAAATGAAGAGAACAATGTTTTTACATTCACATTTGACATTTCGTCAATCAAGCAGAAGCTTTCCATCCAAAAAGCGACATACAAACTACCCACACAGACCAGCGAACACTGTCCAGAACACCAGCCCTAACCCTCCACCCACCACCCCTCCCTCCGCCCCTCTCTCCCCCAGAACAAGCAGCTGGAGCTGGGGGACAAGATGGACCTGGCGTCCTACCTGCTGAAGCCCGTCCAGAGGATGAGTAAGTACGCTCTCCTGCTGAAGGACCTGATCAAGGAGGTTAGCGAGGCCCAGGACACGGAGCTGGCCTACCTCCGGGCCGCCGCCGAGATGGTCAAGTTCCAGCTGCGCCACGGCAACGACCTGCTGGCCATGGACGCCATCCGGGACTGTGACGTGAGTCTGAGCCGCCGGAGGACACGCCCCCTGATCACCCAGAGGGGCGTGGCCATCACGAGAACCTGATGAGAAGAACTCCACTGTCGAGTAGGAGACCCGGGTTATTAAATATGTGTGTCTGTGTGTGTGTGTACCTGTGTGTGTGTATGTATGTTCCCTGTGTGTGTGTGTGTGTGTTCCCTGTGTGTGTGTGTGTGTGTGTCCTGTGTGTGTGTGTGTTTGCTTGTATGTGTGTTCCCTGTGTGTGTGTGTGTGTCCTGTGTGTGTGTGTGTCTCTGTGTGTGTCCTGTGTGTGTGTGTGTCTCTGTGTGTGTGTGTGTGTGTGTGTGTCTCTGTGTGTGTGTGTGCTGCAGGTGAACCTGAAGGAGCAGGGCCAGCTGGTGAGGCAGGGGGGAGTTCACCGTGTGGTACGGGAGGAAGAAGTGCCAGCGCCACGTGTTCCTGCTGCAGGACCTGGTGCTGTTCAGCAAGCCCAAACGCATCGAGGGAGGCCTGGACGTCTACATCTACAAACACTCCTTCAAGGTGAGCAGCACCACACCAGACCAGAGCACCAGACCAGAGCACCAGGCCAGAGCAGCACCAGGCCAGAGTAGAATAGACTAGAGTAGACCAGACTACAGCAGAGTAGAATAGAGTACAGTAAACCAGACTACAGCAGAGTAGAATAGACTAGAGTAGACCAGACTACAGCAGAGTAGAACCCTGTAGTACTGCACTGTTATAGACAGAAGTGTCTCAAAGCATTTTCTCTCACCAAAGCAACAGCAGTGATAACATAAATGACATGGTATACACTCAAACATGAGGAGTGTTCGCTTGGCGCCTCGTCCGATTGGACAGTAGGGGAAACCAGGGCTTAGGGAAATCAGTGTGACATCACTAGTCTGGTTTCCAATGTGGTGGTCTCCTCCTGTGGTCCCAGACGGCAGACGTGGGGATGACGGAGACGTCTGGAGACAGCGGGCTGCGCTTCGAGGTCTGGTTCAGACGCAGGAGCTCCAAGAACCAGACCTACGTCCTGCAGGCGGCCAATCAGGACGTCAAGCTCGCCTGGACCTCTGACATCACCAGCATCCTCTGGCAGCAGGCCAATAGGAACAAAGGTGTGTGTCCGTGTGTGTGTGTGTGTGTGTGTCTGTGTGTGTGTCCGTGTCTGTGTCTGTGTGTGTGTGTCTGTGTGTCTGTGTGTGTACGTGTTAAAGAGTGAGATAGTCTGTTAAAAACAGTCTTAATCAAGACAAATACAGCTGTATGTGTCGATGACGCTGACTTGTCTGGTAAAAGCAAGGTGTGCTTAACGTGTGTGTGTGTCTCTGTGTGTGTGTGTGTGTGTGTGTGTGTGTGTGTGTGTGTGTGTGTGTGTGTGTCTCTGTGTGTGTGTGTGTGTGTGTGTGTGTGTGTGTGTGTCTGTGTGTGTGTGTGTGTGTGTGTGTGGTCAGAAATCCGCATGCAGGAGATGGTTTCCATGGGCGTGGGCAACAAGCCCTTCCTGGACATCAAGCCTAGCGACGCTGCCATCAACGACAGGGCCATCGACTACATCATGAAGGGCCGAGGTGAGGACACACACGCACTCCTGTAGGACACACACACACCTCTGTAGGACACACACACTCCTGTAGGACACACACACACACTCACAGGACACTCCTCACAGCCACAGGCTGGGCATGGACTAGGTTACACTGTTTTCACAGGAACATCCAAATCATTCTGTGGTTTGTTATTGTGAAAAGGAATCTCCAGTCTAACATAATCATGGCAGTCACAGTAGTGTTTTTTGGGGGGGTGGGAATCTGTGCTAATGTGACTAACATAGACTATAGTCTGGTGCCTACCCCTGAGGCTAACCTGTCTCCCCTCCCTCCCTCCCCTCAACCCTCCCTCCTCCACCCCCTCCTCCCTCCCCCAGGGGCCCAGGACGAGAGCCTCCATCGCCGTCTCCCTCTTCGACCACTCCAACCCCTTCAAGCGAGCCTCTGGGAGCGGCTCAGGAGCAGGGGCACCGGCGGCCTCGGGCCCCTCGTCCTGCAGCCTGCTGGGGCCCCTCAACCTGCACATGTACAGCAACCAGGCCTGCTGCCGGGCTCCGCCGAGAGGCCCTTCATCTCCCCCTGCATCGAGGAGGACGAGCTGGAGAACGAGACCAGCAGCCAGCCCTCCATGAGTACGTGGTCCAGCGTAGCCTAGCGACGCCAGCATCCGTTCCCACGCCAACGGAACAGTCAGATTAGAGGATGTGGGGGTTAAG
The DNA here is from genome assembly GCA_903064625.1 of Mallotus villosus. Lineage (NCBI taxonomy): Eukaryota > Metazoa > Chordata > Actinopteri > Osmeriformes > Salangidae > Mallotus > Mallotus villosus. The sequence continues at coordinate 105,144 of CAEFZP010000413.1, read as the reverse complement.
GAAAGGAAAGTCTTTAAAATGTGTGACACGGATTTTTCACATACAGTGGTGTGACCTGGTCCGTCTCCCCTCTCTTCCATCCCTCCCTCTCTCTTCCCTTCCCTCCCTCTCTCTTCCCTCCCTCTCTCTTCCCTCTCTCCTCCCCCCCCTCTTTCTCCCTCCAGCCACAGAGAGCTCAGGCTCGTCCTCTCACTGTCTCTCAGGCAGCGGTGGTTCCAGTGGTTCAGACAGCGGCTGTGTGTCCAGCCACCTGCCCGAGGTCCTGTCGGAGGAGCCCAGCTCCCCGTGCGAGCCCTCCTCCTCCTCCTGCTGCTCCCCCTCCGCCGCCTCGCCCGCCGCCGCCGACAAGCCACGCTTCAACAGCCAGTACATTTCAGCCGTGAGTAGGGGATGTCGACACGCTCTCACCTCTCGGGGAAGATTTGTTGGGGCAACTTAGGATGCGGCCGTTATTTTTGTTTGTTTTACTATAATTGAATGGCTTTTCATTAACTATGGTTCATATCATTATTCATTAATTGATGGATGTCGGATGCGTTTGGAACCAATACTTCCCGTGTTCGAAAAAGTGGCTGGTTTCGGCACCATGACTTTGCCCTTTGACTCTATACATTCTATATATATATAAAACGTGCGTCTCTCCAGCCTGGAGACGTTTCAACCCTCCTCCAGTCCCACACCTGTAGACGTGGGCGTTCATATCTGTTCTACAGGTCAAAGGTCAAAGCATAGTGCCGTATCTCCACCCTCTGCTTGCTCACAACGCACGATTCGTGTTCTGGTGTACACAAACGCTCCGGACGATCAGCTGACCTCTGAACTCTGACGAGCGCTCACACCTAAAGCAGACGCTGCTGAGGTGAACTCCTGTAGCGTTCATGTGGTCCCTGCTGACCTGGACGCTGTTTAACCCCTAACACACACACAGCCTCTAACCCCGCCTCTTTCCCTCCATTTACAGAAAGCAGCTCAAATCATAGGGCCATCCACTATAGTGTGATCCCTGTAATCCTGCTTTGAGTAAGTGGAGCGACGCTTTTCATATGTTCCTCTCTCTCTCTCTTTCTCTCTCTCAAGTCAAATCCTAACATCTAAAACCACACTGCAATCTCCTGCCATGCCCGCGGCGTACGGCTTTCTGCTGGCCTGGTGTCGTTTCTCCACGGCCGTGTGGCATGTTTTCATTTGGGAGGGCTGGGAGCCGTTGTGTAATGGTATGATTGCTTTCTTCTTCTGCAGGTTTGATACTTGGCTATCACCATCAAGACAAGACCACGTGAGAAGATGGAGGGATCGACGGAGGGAAGATTGTTTGATTGATCCTTGCTTACTTTCACCGTCAAGACAAAAACCCAGAGAAAAGATGGACGGGGGTTTGTCATTCTCAGCGCCAGAAAACCATCACTCACCAGCTGGGACGTAGCACTGTTTTTTAAAAAGCCACTTTTGAGCATAGCTTTTATATCGTGTACGGAAAAAAAGAAAAAAAAGGAGAAAAAAAAAGTTGATTTAAATATTCTTATATTTATCCTCTTTTTTTTCTGGTGCAGTAGTTCTCTGTACTATATTGGTAACTGTAAATAATTCTTGTTCTAGTTTACAACGCGGTTATAAACTGCTCCTGTGTTTTCTCATAGACCACTTTGGCTGCAGACTGCAATTGAAAATGGCAGGAAGGTATCTGAGGGCTGTGGACGTGCTCTTCTTAAGCATAGACGCCTTTTATTTTTCATTTTATAAAAGGCAGTGTTTTTAATAGGACTCTTCTGACTTCAGGGTCTGTTCCTCTGTTCTTTGATTGACCCGGGGGTCAAGATCTTTCCTCACGGTCGTTTGGTTTTAAGCGTTTCGTTCCTTCGTCTCGGCCGAGTTCGTTTTATTTTCCCCGCTGCTTCCGTAGTGCCTCGTGGTGGTGTGGTGCGTTACGTCTCCACGCCCGGCTCAGCTGGAGAACGGAACAGCCTGGGAGGGAGAGAGAGAGAAGGAGAGAGAGAGAGAAGGAGAGAGAAGGAGAGAGGGAGGGAGAGAGAGAGAGGAAGAGAGGGAGGGAGAGAGAGAGGGAGAGAGAGAGGGATAAAGTAAGGGGAGGATGTTAGAAAAAGCGCTAATGCAACTTTTTCCATGTTCATATTTTCTGAGAAAAAGAGATGGCATTAAGAAAGAACACCAAAATGTACATTGTCTGTAAATATTAGCCCGTAGGAGAATAAGATTGTGATAACTTTGTACATGTATGTATTAACCAGCGAAAAAAGCAGGGAATCACTGAAGTGCCATTCTCAAATCGACAAAACACACAACAGAAAATGTTAATCACATTTCCACTCGTAGCTGGAGCATGAATGTGTACTCAAGTGTCATATTTCTTAATCCTAACAAGTTCACACGTATTTAATAAAGATGGATTGCTTTGTATCCAGAAGGTGTGCGTGGGTGTTTTCATTGGTCGTCTGGAGGGCATGCATGTGTGTGTGTGTGTGTGGTCGGTGTGTCGGTGTGTGTGTGTCGGTGTGTGTGTGTCTCACTGCGGTGAGCTGGGACACAGGAGCGGTCCGTTCCCCGGGGAACAGAGCGACGGTGTGGCAGTGTCGTCTCCCCAGCAACTCCAAACAGGAAGTGTAGCGCTGGGCGAGGGTCAGGGTCAGCTGGAGGAAAGGATGGAAACTAGAGTATTGAAATGGGGCGGGGGGGGGGTGCATGTTGTACATATACTAAACAAGTCATCCTGAAGTTAATATAACACTGTTATACGTTCATTCAGCATCTGTGTTTATGAATATATAACAGTTATACGTTCATTCAGCGACTGTGTTTATGAATATATAACTGTTATACGTTCATTCAGCGACTGTGTTTATGAATATATAACTGTTATACGTTCATTCAGCGACTGTGTTTATGAATATAACACTGTTATAAGTTCATTCAGCGTCTGTGTTTATGAATACTGTGTGTTGTCGCTGCCTGAGTGTCTGTTAGAGGAAGCGTCCTCCTCGAGAGCCTCACCTTCAGCCAGCGCTGGAGCAGCTCTCCGTGTCTCGGTCTCCCAGGTGAGATGATCCTCATCAGCTCAGACACGAAGACCTCCACCTCAATCTGTCCGGTCTGAGGAACATGAAAGAAAAGCTCAACTTCTAAGAGACGTTTTTAAGTTAGTCTCTTCCGTTTAGCTAACCTGGGCTGACTACATCGATCATTTACTGGGAAAGGATTTGAAAGGAATTAAGGTGAGTTTGATTCGTATCCCGGCTGATCCCTCAGTGTCCCTACACGGGGTTAGTAACATCAAACCAGTATTAACCCAGGTCTGCTCCACTCCCTCTCTCCTCCTCATGAATGTGAATCAAGCCTACCCAGAGGGTGTACACCAGGTTGGCTATCTTCACGGTGTTGTCCGGGGAGTCCTGTAACCTGACGGAGTCTAGGATGACCCCCGTCAGAAAGGCGTGGCACTGCCGTCCGTACACCATCTCCTCGTAGGACAGACTGAAGCACGCGAAGGCCACATCTGGAAGGAACGGACTTGTTTACCACTACAGGAAATGCCTCGTCGTAAAACTCTGATCTTCGCTCATTTCGACGAGGGAAAACCTCAAATCAACAGCAGAATTAAACCCAGATCTGCCCCATTTGAGTGGATGAATAATTTATGGTGATTATACTTTCCTTGTAACAACGCCAGGAAACATAACACGCTATAGACTGCTCTGCACGACAGCTTGTGTTTTGTTCAAAGGAATGTTTTTTAGTCAAATCACATTTAGCTGGAATACAAGTCAGATAATTGCTTTCCAGGGAAAACAATGATAGACATTATTTAGATAAAAGAAAGTGATCTGTACTTCCCTCTAGTGGTCACTTTCACGTACTACCACAACAGCTGCGGTAAGCTGTAAATCAAATTCTGTACACTCAAGTATCCTTAGTACTTAGCACTAGATGTATTATATGAACTTACTTTGATCATCTTCTCTTGCATCTTGCACCTTGTGTGATCGATATTCTGAGGAAAAGACATCCAGTTCCACTATGAGAATCCTGACTTGACACAGCGAACTTAAAAGGACTAATATTCATCAAATCAAACGTGATTGATGAGAAGAGGTTCTTATTTATCACTCATGCCTAGCCCTGTGTCTAACCCCCTATCACGCTCTACCACCCGCCCGACGCGCCGCACGAACACCCACTGCCACACACCCCAGCGCGCCCGTCCCACTCCCATCCCCGCGACACAGGCCCACCGAGCTCGCACTTCCCCAACACGACCACAACCCATCTCGACACTCTCCGACCCTTCCCCACACGCCCTCACGCCGTCCCCGTCCCCTCACCACCCTCTCCTCCCTTCCCAAACCCTCCCTCACCCACTCCCCTCTCCTCCCTCACCCCTCTCCTCCCTTCCCCACCCTCCCTCACCCCTCTCCTCCCTTCCCCTCCCTCACCTCTCTCCTCCCTTCCCCACCCTCCCTCGCTCCCTCCCTAAGTGCATCTCCCCCTTCTCACCGGCGTGCAGACTGGAGCTGGCAGTGTAGACGACGCTCTGGGTGAAGCAGCCTCCTGGTTCTCCTCTCCCCAGGACGGCAGGGTGGTCCACCCTGACGACAGAGCCCCTCACAGGCAGCACATAGCCCCTCACAGGACACACACTGTCCCTCACCGGGAACACACAGCTCCTCAGGGCAGGCCTGTTCCTACTGCTCCCTTCCCCACCTGAACACAGGGACACACACACTGTACACACACCACACACAGCTGCACACTTCATGGTATGCCTATTGCGAGACAGAAAAGTCTGTCGAAAAAAGGGATTAGCCTCGAATTTAATATAGCGAAATGTAGAGAAGGAACCAAATCTTTCCAGCTTTCCTGTCTTACTTGGCTGAGTCACGATGTAAGGATTGGCTCTGCTTGGCTTCCCCGTCTTAGCTGTGTGTGTGGGGGGGGTGGGTATGTGCCGTGGAGCCCCCAGGGAGCCTCTGTCTGGAGAAGAGGGCAGTGAGGGCAGACAGCCTGGCTGAGGCCTGGGCAGGGAGGGGGTCTGTGGGGAAGGGAGAGAGACGTAGAGCCCCTAGAAGCAGCTGCTTGGGTGGTTCTGGTCTCGGTTCTGGCTGTTGTCGTAGACGGCGTTCCCCAAGGCTCTGTTTTTGGGCCAGTCTGAAACACACTCTCCACCATGTGTACCAGCCTCTGCAGAGGGGCAGAGAGATCCCCCGTGTCTCTGCCTCTCTGGATCATTCTGCGGAGGGAGTTCGACATCTGTACCACTCCCTCTGGTGTCCTCTGTGTCGCGCTGACCTGACTCACTGACGACAGATTACCCACAAGCCGCTGGTGTTGATTTCATCATCTGCCAAAGAGCTAGAGAGATTCGAGTCGAGTTGCCGTGATTTTGTGCTGCCGGGAGTTCTGTGTTGTCGAGTGTTTTGTTTTGGAACACGCTTGTCAACGTCGCAGAGATCTGGGTATTGGCGACTGAGGAAGTCGGCTGATTGGGTCTGTCAGAGGGCAGGGATCTGTCGACAGGATCTGTTCTGTGGAGAGCAGATGGGGGTTGACCTAAGCCAGCTGTGACTGCTGTAGTGACGTAGCCGCCCTCCGCTGTGTTTAGGACGGGGTGTCTCGGCCTCTGTGCCCCCTCTGGGTCTTCAGACAGACAGACGTCCTCGTCCACTGAGATGAAAGGGTCTCGGGAGTTGTCAGAGTCTCGCCACTGTGTTGAACACGAATCCATGCTCTCCTGTGAAGATTCCAACAATGTGTTCCAACTTCCAAAAACCTCCCACACAATCAATACAAACTGAGACACTCATTTTGTATATTCGGCAAGGGTCGACACAAGCATGGTATACTTTGTGGAAACTGATCCTACAAAGCAGTGTTGCTCTCCGTCGTAGACAAGCAGGGACTGGGCTGAAGAGGAGGACAGGTTGTGTGAAGTCTCCCTGCTCTGGGTCCAGGCCCTGGGTGGAGAGACAGACACAGGTGCTCCAGATGAGTCTTCAAGACAAGTAACCCAATACTGCAGCTGGACACAACACTGTTTGCCAGTCGTCAGAAAGTCAAACAAAGATCAAAACAATGTGACAGGCTTCACACCGATCCCCATTGGGACCGTACTGGAGGATTATCTAATGCTAACTAACCCTTGTGTACCTTCGCGTCACATGACTCAACGGTTCACAACGAACCATTGTTGTGTTGCGACAATTTTACCCAATAAAAACAAATAAAAAGCATTTTCTTCTAACCTTCACGATGTGGGGGGTCTGAGACAGCCCGACGGTTAAAAGAAAATGCTTCACTTTGTTTTTGTATGAGGTAAAGTTGTCACATTACGACGGTGGGTCACAATGACTGATGGGTCAGAATGACCCGAAGATAACACAATAGCCATTGGTCCATCGCCTGTGGTCTGTGCTGGAGGCTAAAACTATCATACTGACCCACAATGCCCCGGGCCACTCATCACCTGTAGTCTGTGCAGTCCTCCAGAGCGCCACTCAGCGAGGGAATCTGGAACTCCTCGATCTCATGGAGGAGAAGCTGCCATTCCCTACACGGCAAAGACCAACGGAACACTGTGTCAAAACGGACGCCATTTTGGATCTACACCTCCGGTTTCCGCCCGCCCTACTCTACCTGAACTCGGAGGGCAGCAACAGCCGCCCGCATCTCAGGAAGTTGAGTACGTGACGGAACATTTGCCCGTCTCCTTTAACGAGAAGGCTCTCTCCGAACGCGATCCAGCTGATCTTCTTGACGTTGGACAGCAGCTCTGGACACTGAACACAATGTCCAGATTTCCATTAATGACTCGCCTACAGTTATACTGTAGCTTTGCATTCAAGAGCACAGAGTGAATTGGCTAACAGATGACCTTATGGGTTCCTCATAGTTTGAAACGTGTGTGTGTGTAAACATCTGCAGCTGTTTAACCCCCTCAGTCATTAGGGTAGACCAGGATTTGTACACAAAGTCACCGAGTCCAATAACGACACCATATTTGTTAATGTTTTGCTAACAACCAGATTGTTTTCACAGAATAAAATGTCAGTGAAGTGACAGCAGATGATTGGTCCACAGTACCTACCTTTAAAAGGGTTTTAAAGTAAGTGGCGTACCAGTGTGTTCCAACATAAACTTTAACAACTTTATAAACGCTGAACGTTGCCACTGAGGCAGACCAGGCCCATGCTGTAAAAGACCCTGTAAAAGACAGAGCAGGGAAAAACAGCAGTTTTAACTCAGCCTAAAAGGAGATCCACAGTGTGTGTGTGTGTCTGTACCGTACGCTAGCGTCTGTGTGTGTGCGTATTCTGTGTGTGTGTGTGTGTATACTGTGTTTGTGTGTGTGTATGTGTACACTGTTTGTGTGTGTATACTGTGTGTGTATACTGTGTGTGTGTGTGTGTATATACGTGTGTGTGTGTGTGTGTGTGTATACTGTGTGTGTGTATACTGTGTGTGTGTGAGTGTGTATACTGTGTGTGTGTGTGTGTGTGTGCGTGTGTGTGTGTGTATACTGTGTGTGTGTGTGTGTGTGTGTATACTGTGTGTGGTGTGTGTGTGTGCGTGTGTGTGTGTGGTATACTGTGTGTGTGTGTGTGTGTGTGTGTGTGTATACTGTGTGTGTGTGTGTGTGTGTGTATACTGTGTGTGTGTATACTGTGTGTGTGTATACTGTGTGTGTGTATACTGTGTGTGTGTATACTGTGTGTGTGTGTGTGTGTATACTGTGTGTGTGTATACTGTGTGTGTGTGAGTGTGTATACTGTGTGTGTGTGTGTGTGTGTGTATACTGTGTGTGTGTGTGTGTGTATACTGTGTGTGTGTGTGTATTGACAGGACTCTCACCCCCTGGGGTCTTCTTCCTGAGTAGGAACTCCCACAGCACCTCCTTGAAGGCCTGGTAGGCGTCATCCTGCTGGTCCAGGTACTCACACAGGCCCTGGAGCTCAGGCCCACTCTCTGTTAGAGGGAGACGGCTTGTTCCCAGCCAGTTCCTACCAGCACAACCAGACGGACAAAACAAGCCTTCAGCTAACACGAGACATATTTTAATGTTTACTTTTAATGTTGTCACATTCATTATGGATCACGGAATGACACTTAAGTAGGCTACGGGACACTTAAGTATGTCTTACTCCACGTGCTGGAAGACGACTCCGTTCCCACACATGTACAGCTTGTTGCCGGGGAGGTCGCTGTCCACGTAGAGCTGACCCAGAGCGGAGTCTTGATACCTCACCAGGAGGTCAAAGGTCATCTCATACAGAGGTTTGGTTGGCTGAGGGGTCGATAGGTCACTGGCATGGGCTGCCGGAGGGCCGTCACCGTCGAAGCTAGCTTCTGGGGTCACATTAACCATGCAGTTACATTTACATTTATTCATTTAGCAGACGCTTTTATCCAAAGCGACTTCCAAGAGAGAGCTTTACAAAAGTGCATAGGTCACTTATCATAACAACGAGATTACCCAACATTGCAGGTAGTCAAACATGAAGCATACATTGTGAAAAACAAAAAAATAAGTGCCAAAGGGAAGCAGTTACAAGTCAAACACATCCCAGAGCTGTCTTAGAGCGAGGCCGTTTTCATCTTCCAACACAGTTACGTTGGACCTGAGATTTCTAAGCAGTTTGAAGTATGTCTTCTTTAATCTACAGTACCAGTAATTGGGGAAAATGTGTCCAAACTTTTGACTGGTACTATAGATGGACCTTAACTATGTAATCCGTCCATAATTCTAGCAATGTTTGCCGGCACTGATAAGGAGTTTAATAAATACGGAATGGAGTGTCGTGTGTGATTATCAATCTGATCCTTACCGTGTGATTCCTGCAGAGCTTTCATGAAGTGGAACATGCCAGATGATCTGGCCTCCGTGTACAACCTCTCATAATCACTGAACTGTTCCGGGAGCAAGATCTTTCCCGTCTGAAGGAAATTAGCTTTAATGACACAAAGCAAACACAGGTCACTCTGGTTAACTGTTCCCAGCTGGCTCGTGTTCAAACACAAAGCAGTTCACATCTTGCGGCTGGCTGGATGGATGGATTTTCAACTTGTTTGGAGATGATAAATGAACGACAAAAATAAACGAAAGATATTTGGGGCTTATTCTGTTAGTGAGAGAGAGGCACGACATTTGTGTAAATGTTTTCAGAAAGAAGCGTTTTTATTCTTGATCACTATGATCTCTGCCTGGTCTTGTATTGTTGCTATAGTAACAATATCTTGGATTGCGAAGTGCTGTAGTTAACATGGGCTTTCCCTGTTTGGCAAAACAGGCTATTTGAGTGTGCTTAACCTAATAGTACAATTCCGCTACCATCAGCACGTATTTTTCCAGACATAGTTAAAAAAAAAGAGATGGCTCAAGAAGTCCAAATTAAAGCCAATCGCAATGAATATTGAGTGTGGTCCTTTACCTACTTCAACAGATGTTAGAGGCACAAGGCCATGGAAATTTAAAAAGTACTTTGAGACCTGTTACAGCTGGTTTCTTCCTGCTATAGAGCTGAGCATGTTTTATTTTAAATTGTAGTGAGGTAAGCAGACCTACAGGTTTGTTTGTGATCGTTTGGGTTTGATGCTTGCCTATGAACCTGAAGAGTGGGCTGTCACACTCGATGATGGCCACATTATCACACAGCCAGAGCAGGTTGTGTGGTGTCACCAGGTCTGGGTACAGGCGGATCTGTTCCATCGGCAGGAAACAGTACAGCACTTCCTCGTCTCCATCGATCAGCGGGGGTCCCGATTAGGCCCAACGGTACCGCATCATGGACTACAGTTTTCGAGACAATGACAGAGAATTCGTAAGAAAATGACACATTAAGTAGGCCTAGATCGGGGGTCAGGTGGCTGAGCGGTTAGGGAATCGGGTTATTAATCAGAAGGTTCGATTCCTGGATGTGCAGAATTGACGTTGTGTCCTTGGGCAAGGCACTTCACCCTACTTGCCTCGGGGGAATGTCCCTGTACTTACTGTAAGTCGTTCTGGATAAGAGCGTCTGCTAAATGACTAAATATGTAAATATAGATTGCTTGCTAAATAGACAACACATTAGTAATGTTAAGATCAATGAGCCATGTTGCAGGTTAGGTCATATTAACCTGCGACCGGACCTAGGTTTACCTGAGGAAACGGGACTGGCAATGACATCCGGTTGCTTCTTGTGGCACATGCGGGTTTTCCAGTAATTCAGAGTGGCTCTCTCAGCGACTTGAAGGTCTACTGGCCGAGCACGCAAGTAATGCTTGCCTGATTTAAAGTTTTCTAAGGCCTTGTTGAAATTGAAAAACATTATCACTACAGTACGCCTAGCATCCACTCATCTTGTTGTTTAGTCTTTTTTGACTCAAACTCAAGTGATCTTAGGTTGTTCTCCTATGCACTAGAAAGTGCAATGTAAGGTGTTAAGCAGCGTTGGTTTGCAATTGTACCGGAAATTACCTGGAGTAATGAGCTGAGGCGTAGACTTGCTGTTAGTTCATATAATATGTTGAGCTCTGATGAACATGATGTGGCTAGTTTCCCAGTTTGGAGATAATATTGTACATGTCTGAATGTGGATCCATCTCTATCAATAAACAATCTCCCTTGATTTTGAGAGTCTTTAAAAAGCAATGAGTCGTGGAGATAAGACAGGCGAGCCCGAGGTATGGAGAAAAAAACACCCTCCAACATTGAAAAAACAAGATTGATTAGCCGATCCATCCGCCATCAGTAAATATTTTGAAAAACAACGATATAATGTTATCTAATTTAGCTAGCTAGCTAAACTGTAAAGTACGGAACCCGTTTTTAAAATTGTGCTGGTTACTTTTAGCTAGCTATTACTGTAGCTAGACAACAACAATGTCAGCGAACAAGAATCATCAATCAGTTAATCGGATGTTACAGTTTAAAACTAGGTCTACATTTAGCAAATAGCCACGCAGTCACTCAAAAGATGTGTGAAAATATATCTAACTAGATAATTAAAACGATCATATACAACGTAGATCATGTCGCTAAACGATCAGAAACATAACATTGTTGTCATTCTTAGAGCTCGAGGTACAGTATTGTCAGATGTAGCCGTTTTAGTGACACGCGCAATCAGTTAATTTGTATCGCGCGCTGTCAACTTTATGGACAAAGTGGGGCCATTGGCCTTTACTGCTGAGAGTTATATCTGGTAAAAAAAAAGAAAAGAACAAAAAGACTTTGGCCGTTGTAACACTTAGATAACAATGCATTTAATTCAGTCTGAATGAAAAAAAGACAATCTGTGAAGTTAATTGACAGCATTGACAGTTATTGTTCAATTACGACTATGGCCTAGGCCTAGCCTACTCACAGAAAGCCAAGCCACGACCGCAGGTAAAGTAGGCTAAATACTGTTTTAATGTCGTAAACTCAAGAAATACTTCTGAAAATATCCAATGTGGAAACGGTAAAAAAAAAGGGATATGTAATCTAGTTCGATTTGATAGCCTTTTCGGGAAGCCAGCTTTGTGTTGCTATATACTCCTTTGCCGCTTCTTCTGTTTTACGCCGATTCAGCTGTCCCAAGATCGACACATTGTTGGATACCAAAGACCTGTGAAACAAAACGTTCTTGATAAACCAAGCACTTCATACAATTTCCTAGTTTCTTCTCAATGGGAACACACTGTTGAGTAAATGTACCTGTGGTTGTCCTGCATGAGCACAACGGTCTGCTCCAGTTGTCTCAGGTGAGACTCCTGTTCCCTCAGAGCTTTTACCTGCTTCTGCAAACAACTTGTCCACTGTTTGTCGCCTTCACGATGACACACACACACACACACACACACACACAGAGACACACACACACACACACACACACACACACACACACGCACACACACACACACACACACACAGACACACAGAGAGACACACACACACACACACACACACACACACAGACACACACACACACACACACAGACACACACACACACACACACAGACACACACACACACACACACAGACACACACACACACACACACACACACACACACACACACAGAGAGAGACACACACACACACACACTCAAAGTTAATGTAATGTACATCTACCTCCTGGCAGATCAAATCTACACACAATTTTTTTGGGGGGGGAGTTTTTCCTTGTCTTCCTTGAGGGTTTAGGTTGGTTGAGGGGCAGCTCTATGGGCGTATTTGAAGCCCTCTGTGACATGCTTGCGTGTAAAAAGGGCTATACAAATACATTTTGATTTGATTTGACAATAACAAGGCCACTCACTGTTGACTGGAATAGACGGATCCTGTTTTAAGTTTCTTAGTCTCAAATTGTAGTTTTCCTTCAGTGCAGACACAAGTCTCTTCTTGAAGGATTCCTGTAAATCACATTACAGATAAGACCCTTCTGTCTCACAGCCGTGGTGGAAGTATGTTAAAATAGTGTTGTGATGTTCACCAGTTGCTGTTCAGTTTGGGCCAGTTTCCTCTTGAGGTGACCCAGTTCGCTACAGTGCAGAGGGATATTATTGTTGCCCTCAGTCTCCTCTTCCCCTCTTATTTTCTCATCTCTTAATCCGTCTGTTTTGCTTGGGCTGGACCCGACAGGGGATGCAGTCAATATTGAAGATGAGAGAATGTCATATGCCTGGCCTGAGAAGCAATGTTAGATATATAATTGAGTTTTTCCTCCAACCTTACAACAAAAGGCCTCCCGTATAAAAAAATAATATAGAATAGAAGTTTGGGAAAAGGGTTTACAACCCCAAAACATGGTCTCATGGTTATGATTCGATACCTAGGAAGGTGGGGTTGAGGTGAAGGGAGCGCTTGCCACTCCAGTGCTGGTCCACCAGATCCAGAAGTCCTTTCAGGGCAGAGGACAGCTCGGAAACCCCCAGTTGAGGTGAGGGGATCCTGGGTACAGGGCAGTCAATACTCCCTAATCTGGAACTCTGAAAAATACCATAGTGCATAGCTGAGGCAAGCTGAAGATAAGGGTCATGTACAATAGGTACTAAAGGAACCATTATATGCTGCATTGTTAAGAGGATGCCCTTTTGTCTTGTTGATAGGGAACCCACTTGGGAACAGGTATGAAACAAACCCACACAAAACGAACAAGCAAACCTGGTTTAAAGATCGTCTGTTAAAAAAACAAAACACTCTTTTATGTTCTTCTTTTCACCCTGCGTTCTGAAAAATAAGGGTGCCCACCCTCCCAGACAGTGAGATCTCCACTACTCAGATAAGACTGTCTTCCCACTCCTCTCATGTTACCTCATGTATTTAACCCAACACTCCCTCAAGATCTCCTTAAGCTACAGATCACTGTCTTTAAGGCCTCCTGCAATTTCCCTGCCAATCAAGTGGAAACCTAATATTTTCACTACTAATTTCTCTCTCTTTGTTATGAATAGGGTAGATAAGACAGGCCTCTCACTCATTCTCGTCTTACCCAAAGCTCTCCCCCTTCGTGATTAGATGAGCTTTCTCCACAGTTCCCAAGACAGTGTAGATTCTATTTTAATTTGGGGGTTTTCAAACGTCTCCGACCTCAAAGTCTCAAATTTGTTTTAATCTGAATGTGAGAACTTCTAGGGCATCCAAGAGTTTAGCCTTTTAAACTGCAATAACATTAAAGGGTGCCCGGTCATTCCAGAGTTGCAGTATGGTAAGCCTAACACACAGGCCTATATCTAGTACAGGCTTTTGTAAGATTACTCAATTGTGTGCATTGGATGGATTCCTCGTTCGTATGGTATGTTGATGTTGTGGATCGTGCACCTGTGTAGTGCTGATCGTCTGATATCTGGACTTGGCCTGCAGGTGGGTCTCTGAGGGAACGGAGAGGAGGGTGGAGGAGAGGACGTTCTTCGAGGTGGAGTCTGGCCTAGGAGAAGAAGAGGCCTGACGGCCGTGGTCCATAGTCTGTCTCTCAGGAGAACCTCCACGTTTCCAGGCCTTCTGAAGCCTGGGGCTCAGGTGATCGAGCAACCTGTCCACCGAGACACTCCGACGGGTTGGACTTCTCCAGCGGACGCCCTCAGACAAACTCCGGAGGGGAATGATGTGGTCTGGTTGGTGAGTGGCTACGTACAGATCTGAAGAGAGAAAACATAAACCTATGTTGGAATCATCTCCATTTCGATCAAAATGATCATATGAAGAGGATGATTTCTTGGTTCTGATCACATGTACTATATTTGTCTTGTGTACTACTGCCCTCTAGTGGCGTAAAACATGCATGGAAAGTGCTGATCTGGATCTGCAAATTTAGAACCGGACGCTGTGGACATGTGTTGCATACTTTGGCCCACTCACCCGAGGTCAACTCCAGCAGTCTTGTTGTCCTTGTTTCTAAGTCAACATCTGTGTTTGTTACTGGGACCAGGGACTGTAGTGGCGTGGTCAGGCTGGGTGCAGGGCATGTCCAGCGGGCAGGGATCGACTCATAGTCCCAGGCTTCTCGGCCCTGAACAGACCCCTTCAGGAGTGGTGCTTGGTCTGAGGGAGACATAGGGCTCTGCTTTGGCTCTGCAGAGGCCTGGTATGACTGCAGTGTGGATGTCACTGGCCTCTCTGGGTCTAGTTTGAAGGTGTTGCTAGAGGAGTCCTGGGCGAAGGTCACACGTCCTTGGTCTCGGGCTCGGGAGGGAGGTCGTCCGGAACGGAGCGAAGAGCGAGGAGGAGATGGTAGAGGCCTGTACTCTGAAACACAGCGCGGTTATTTGGTGGATGTGGTCAATGCGCTCATCGAGCCTAATTATAGGTTTGGGGGTCTTACCATCTTCAACACTGCCACTTTGCATTTTCATCTAGTGTTTAAGTACCTGCATCAAGAAAGAACAAACAACGTTTGTTTCTTCAAAGAAAAAGTACCTCTTTGATGTCGTTCTCTAATAAATCAGCTACAGTCAACTACTAGATGTTCTATGGTCCTTTCAAATGTAACAGATGTGTGTAGAGCCGGTAATCCTACATCTATAAATACTCAGCAAATACATATTTAGAAACGGTCATTTGTCATCAGATCCATTGTACCAGACCTGCCCAAGGCCAAGTCGACCTGTCACTCTTCCAAAGCTGCCATTTACCAGGAAATGTCACGGGTTTGCTGGGCCATGAAATTGAACGCCCGCG
>CAEFZP010000413.1:0-87500 GCA_903064625.1 Mallotus villosus | reverse complement strand
AGGTAACTAAGGACTCATAGAAAGTAACTAGCAACCAACCACATGCCATTGAAGTGGCTTGAGAATATCACTGACATCGTTTTTTTACCGTAACAAACAGGATTTGTTTGAGATTTGTCCTAATGTGGTTCGAAGTTATCCAAATCGAACTACTGGTGCAGTTCCCATGACTGCGATGCCTGTGCTTGTGATGCAGCAAGTGATTACGATGTCATTTAATCGATTCGGTGTTAACTTCATTAAAGTATGTTCCCAGGTGCGTTTGTTGGCAGAGTTTTTGAACGGAGTGTCCGTGCCCTTAATGCCCCCAGAGAGCCTCCTACTGTCAGAACATATCCTTTGAGACAGGAGAAACTAGAACTGCCAATCGGTACGCATGTACATTTTTAGGCCTGTTTTTTTTCTCGCAAATGTGAACAGCTCATCCAATCAGACGCGGCGCTGCATGTCCCCGGGTCTAGAGAAAGACACCTGCAACTTCACACAACTGGGAGTCAAGTGGCTCAGCGTTTAGGGAATGGGGCTAGTAATCAGAAGGTTGCTGGTTCGATTCCTGGTCCTGTCCAATGACGTTGTGTCCTTGGGCAAGGCACTTCACCCTACTTGCCTCAGGGGGGAATGTCCCTGTACTTACTGTAAGTCGCTCTGGATAAGAGCATCTGCTAAATGACTAAACGTAAACGTAACACAACGCTGAACGTCTCAAGATAATCGAGATACACATAGACACACACACAGATTATTGGAATAATAGTTAGATGGCACCCGGAAAAGAAACAACCTATGCCTCGTCTTGGTGCAAAGCTCAACAGGACTGTCCTGTTTCCCTAAGAAACTGGACTGTTACCAGCTGCCGCATGCAGTAGCTTAAAGCACCAAGTAAATGTGGGGAGCTCCTTAACTTAAATACTAAATGACACCCAGACTCACTACAAAGCGTCTCCTCTTCCTGTCTCTGACGGTAGTCTAGTCTGCTCTGAGGAATAAATTAACAGGCTATGCTAACACATAATATCCCCTTGAAGTGATCTAGTTTGAGGTTTTGGCATAGGAATGAGGAGGCAGGCTTATCCCGTTGACATTCAAACAGAGAGGGGAAATGTTTGTTCTTATTATTTGCGGTTCAGATAAAGGTTTGTTTGGGCTGGTTAATAGTTCCAGTGCTTCTCGAATGGCTTTGATCAACACAACGAACTGTATCCACGAAGAAGAAACAGATGCTCATATCTGGGGTGCTAATTTGTTAGTCCCCTTCAAACCTGTCCACTTTCTTCTTCGTTTGATTCCATCTGGAACACATCAAATCTTTCTTTTATCAGGTGGTTAACGCAGACACAAAGACACATGGCGCTCGCAGCTCCTGTCGCCACCAGAAGTGAGTCCTGGTGCTGCACCTGTTTCACGGTAACTGACTCTGCACACTGAGCGGAGCGCAGCAGAGCGAGGAGACATAAACCATCCTCTTAATCCCCCTCTCAGGACGCAGACAGCTGAGGTGGGTTTAGTGTGTTTGCTCTGTGTGTGTGTGTGGTGTGTGTGTGTGTGTGTGTATGTGTACCACCTGGCGTTCCACCTTCATTCATTTACATTTAGTCATTTAGCAGACACTCTTATCCAGAGCGACTTACAGTAAGTACAGGGACATTCCCCCCGAGGCAAGTAGGGTGAAGTGCCTTGCCCAAGGACACAACGTCATTTGGCACGGCCGGGAATCGAACCGGCAACCTTCAGATTACTAGCCCGATTCCCTAACCGCTCAGCCATCTGACTCCACCATCATTCCCTCACAGTGTCACATCAGATATTCTCTCCTCGTCTTCTCCTCTTATCAGATATCTCCTACTGTACAGAGAGCCTGTCACACGCTCAGGCAATAAGGGCCACCTGCCCCCATGTCGAAGCTCCGAGCCAAACAGCCCAACATGTCTGGCCGCAATCCTGTCATCGGCTCGGGGAAAGCGTAGACAATACGGAGCCCATCCGCCCTGGGCACACAGTCCCTGTAGAGGTGGTGGGGATGGGGGGTGGGGGAGGTAGTGTAAACCATTTCGCAGCGTTAGTAGCCTCTTATGTCATCGTTTGCGGCTGGTGGGGTAATTAATCACACAGTTTAGCACCAGCATTGGCAAGTCGCCCCAGCCTCGGCAACAGTCCCAGCCCCCAGCCCCCAGCCTCGGCAACAGTCCCAGCCCCCAGCCCCCAGCCTCAGCAACAGTCCCAGCCCCCAGCCCCCAGCCTCAGCAACAGTCCCCAGCCCCCAGCCCCCAGCCTCAGCAACAGTCCCAGCCCCCAGCCCCCAGCCTCAGCAACAGTCCCAGCCCCAACCCCAACCCCAGCTCCAAAGAGAATGTTCCTGAGTTCAATAAGTATCTGAGTTTTCTGCCTGCCTCCATGCCATTCATCACCCTTGCGACACACAGAGCCGCAAGGCAACAAAGGCAGGGCTGTGAGTGGACCGCCTCGCCTCGCCGGGGCCAGATATGTTTTTGATTAGAGCTTCCAAGGAGATGTCCCAAACATGCGTTGCCATGAGCTTGTGTGCTTGGTTACAAACACAGAAGGCTGAGAGAGAGAGAGAGAGAGAGAAAGAGGGAGGAGAGTGAGAGAGGGAGAGAGAGAGAGAGAGAGAGAGAGAGAGAGAGAGAGGGAGGAGAGAGAGAGAGAGAGAGGGAGAGGAGAGAGAAAGAGGGAGGAGAGAGAGAGGGAGGAGAGAGAGAGAGAGGGAGGGGAGAGGGAAAGGGGGAGGTAGACAGGCATGGAGGGGGAGGGTTAGAAAGAGAGAAAGAGAAACTAGAGAGGGAGAGAAAAGGGACCGCCACAGCCAGGTGTCGAAGTGTTATTTTGTGTACGAGCGGGCTGCCATGACAACAAGGGACCCGCTCTGGCTTCCTGTTTCTGGCCACAGGCTGCGGCGGGGAGAGGTGTGGCTGCTGCTCACTCTGTGTGTCCAGTACCCCGCACACACACACACACACACACACACACTCTGTGTGTGTCCAGTACCCGCACACACACACACACACACACTCTGTGTGTGTCCAGTACCCCTGCACACACACACACACACACACACTCACTCTGTGGTGTCCAGTACCCTGCACACACACACACCACTCTGTGTGTGTCCAGTACCCTGCACACACACACACACACACTCTGTCCAGTACCCTGCACACACACACACACACACACACACACACACTCTGTCCAGTACCCTGCACACACACACACACACACACACACTCTGTCCAGTACCCTGCACACACACACACACTCTGCATGTGTCCAGTACCCTGCACACACACACACACACCACTCACTCTGGCCGTGCATGGACCCTCCTCACCCCAGCCAGGCTGTTGGAGATTGAGAATATAAAGTCTCACGTCAGGAAAGCTCTTCAAACAAAGAGGGGTGCTAATGGCATAGGACCCCTCCCATGTGGAGGAGTTCTCCTGTGGCTAGAAACAGAGAAGGAAGGAGAGAGAGTGATAGAGAGACAGAGAGAGAGAGTGAGAGTGATAAGAGAGAGAGAGAGAGAGAGTGAGACTGAGAGAGAGGAGAGAGAGAGAGAGAGAGAGAGTAGTAAAGAGTGAGAGAGAGAGACACAGAAAAAGTAGAGAGTGACATAAAGAGAGTGATAGAGAGACAGACCGAGAGAGAGAGAGAGAGAGAGAGAGTGATAAAGAGAGAGAGTGAGAGAGAGAGACACAGAGAGAGTAGAGAGAGAGTGACAGAGGAGAGAGTGACATAAAGAGAGAGAGAGAGAGAGAGAGAGAGAGAGAGAAGAGACAGTGTGACAGAGTGCACAGCCCTGCAAGCTCTCTGCTCCAGATGTGCCAATCCTGTGTAAAAACTGTCACTCTCGCGAAGAGGCAATAAGGCAAGTCACTGTGAATGGGACACACATCAATATTACCCAGCAGCTCACCCGCCATGGCCTGCCAACCATGAACAGCCACCGTGTGTGTGTGTGTGCGTGTGTGTGTGTGTGCTGTGTGTGTGTGTGTGTGTGTGTGTGTGGTGTGTGTGTGTGTAGTTGAAGTCAGACAGCTGGCAGCCCACCATGGAGAGTAGCCAGGTCTCCAGGCCCAGAAGGCAGCTAGCAACTTTACTGCCCTCTTAACGTCCAATGACCAAGAGCAGAGCAGGCAGTGAAACCAGAGGGACTTGAGCAGAGCAGGCAGTGAAACAGGGGACTGAGCAGCAGGCAGTGACCAGAGGGACTTGAGCAGAGCAGGCAGTGAAACCAGAGGGACTTGAGCAGAGCAGGCAGTGAAACCAGAGGGACTTGAGCAGAGCAGGCAGTGAAACCAGAGGGACTTGAGCAGAGCAGGCAGTGAAACCAGAGGGACTTGAGCAGAGCAGGCAGTGAAACCAGAGGGACTTTAGGAGAGCAGGCCCGTTTCATGTACAATGTTGTGGATGCGCTTATTTGTTTGGTGTATTGCAATTGCATTTCTTTGTTTCCTCAACCTTTAAAACAATAGCTCAGAGGTAGTGCATTTGACAGTAAATTTAAATCACCCCTGTACTTTGGATAAAAGCATCTTCTAAATGTAAATAAATGGGTCCAGTCCAGTGACATGCAGGTTGGAGACAGATACCACACAGTAGCCTAAAATAACCACTTTTTTATTATTTTTTTCATTCAAATGTAACAAACAATTTTTCATTGCAGTAATTTTCCAGTTGCTGTATTTCCACAACAAAAACAAAACAAACCTAATCAAAGAACACATGAATTACAAGTAAGATACAGTTTTTCAAAGCAAACGTTTTAAAAACCGAAATAAAAATGGTTTCAAGAAAAGCTGGTCGGAAAATACAAACAAAAGTAAAACTAAAGATTAAAACAGGATTGCAGAAAAAAATAATTTGGCTGGAAAGATCTATCGGCTCCTTACAAGACTTGTTCCTGGTTGAAGAGTGAACCTGAACTCCATGTTAAAGTCTTTCCAGGTGGCATTTACTTATCGGAAGAAATCTTTAGTCCAGAAGAACTCCTGTTTAAGAACGTCACAGTGCAATTTATCATCATGCGCAGGCAAGTTATAGGTTGTTTCCGTTACAGACATGGATCAGGTCACGTGACGATGCCGATAGCGTCTTGTCTGTAAACACACTTCCACATTATTATGGACAAGAAAATTAGCTCAACCTATTAAACATTCTTAATCCCACACATAGTCAAAAAGCATGCTGTCATTCCCTTGTGCCATGTCCCATACAAACACTCTCACACACACACACACACACACACACTTTCGACTACCTTCAAACCATTTTATCATGCCTCTGTATAAATGGGGTTTAACAGGGCGACCATGGGTTAGGCTTCAGGGTTTGGTCCAGTCCTAAGTGCTATAGAACCGAGCTCAACAACCTGGGCTCCTCTTCCTGAAAGCTCAGAGATGGGGGCAGGGTATAAAATATTGGTCGGCATGATCCTCGGCCCGCTACTTGGCTTTGGTCTTCTCCTCGTACGTCCCCGCGTTCTTGTACGCTCCGACGTAGCCCGTCTTTTCCACCAGTTCCTCGCGGCCCCGCCCTTCCCTCTGCCTTTCCCCGTGTCGTCGAAGCGCTCCTTGTGGGAGCCTGTGTACTTGGTCGTGTCTGTCAGCCTGTCCACGGCTGCCGTCTTGGCCATTTTCTGGGGGAATCGGGAAGAGTGGGAACATGACGTTTATGTAGGTCTACAATAATCAAATCAAGTGTATTTGTATAGGGCTTTTACACGCAAGCATGTCACAGAGGGCTTCACATGCGCCCATAGAGCTGCCCCTCAACCAACCTAAACCCTCAAGGAAGACAAGGAAAAACTCCCAGAAAAACTCAATGCAAGAGAAAAAATGGAAGAAACCTTGAAAGGAGCAATTCAGTGAGGGATCTCCAATAAACATACACTCGAAATTCTCTTTAGCTCTACGTCAAAAAAACACGTGTGAGAGTGGATGATGATGACTGGATGGGGTGTAACGTTTTGGCAATAGGCCTACCTAATATAGGCCACTGCTCACACAACTTATGTCAACAGTCGGTCTTTTAAAAAAAAATATAACACGGTTTGCTTTGTAAATTCTCTGCCAACGACGCACTGAATGAGTAAGGATTCATGGATTACAGTGTGGACAGATTGAACTCAGGTGACAGTTACATCATTGTCTCTCTCCCCTCCCCTTCCTCTGTTGCAACACGTTTGCCGAGTCTATTTATGAGGAAGAATTTAAACGCTTGTCCTCAGGGAAAATTCCGTTATATCTCACTCCAATGTTGTGCTTCATTCCAAAAAAAAGGAGTTAATTGAGAACCATAATTCGTTCGTTAACCTATCAGAATTGTGCTTCCTCTGTTGTTGGGAGGAAAATCCTATGCAGCTCTGTGATTGGTGGTCCAACTATGAATTTACAGAGGGCCGATAAATAGTAATTCAATGAAAGACACATTTTCATTGACAGTAAAATTGACCAATCATATCTTCCCTCTAAATGGGTTGGCTTTGTTATCGCTAACTTTATGAGAAGTTGTGGGGAACGCAATCACAATCTAATTAACGTTAGCTAACGTTGGCTTGCTCATTTCACGATTGAAGCCGCGAGTAACGTTCCCGCTAGTGAGGACATTTTACATTTGTTAGGCTATTTGCGCCGTTTTCAAGTTAACTTTTAATAAGAAGTTGGAGTTAACCAATTCATCCAAAAGGACATGAGAATGGACTTCGTTTTCAAGTAAAGATCATCTAAGGTAGGCTATTATAAAAGTTTTGGCCGCCGTGCCAACTGATTTTATTCCGGCTGCAGCTGCCACTGTTTTGGAGCTGTAGCCTATATTTTATAGTGTTGTGCAGAATGACCAGTCAATCTGTAGGCTAAGTGTACCAACGCAACGTCATTATACACGATAGTGCCGAAAGGGATGCTAAGGCTCTAATAGTGCGTAATGACCAACACGATTTCATGTAGGCCTAATGTTGTGTGCGCACTGAATAGTGTTTTTTCCAACGAGTAGGCTAATTGGGGTGAGAGGGCCAAGGTTTAAGTCACTGTCTATCAGTATTGCCTTGGAATGGGTCATTGTATACCAAGGGAGTTGCCTATTTGGAGTAGTTTTGGCGTGTCCTGGTGTTACAGCATCTTACCGTGACTCCTACATTGGTAGGCTCCTTGCCTTCAATGAGCTTGTAGACGGAATTCAGGGCCTCCTCTTTGCTTTGACCTTTGAACCTCTTGGGAGCCAGTTCCTCCAAAGCCTTCTGGAACTCTTCATAGGTGATGACCCGTGACGTCTTCGCTCTGACCCGACAAACACAACCAAGATTGGACTTTCAGTAGAATAAATAGATAAAACCAGCTAGGAATTATATATTTTTCACTTTGCTGGGAATTCTTTGTAGGCTACGCAGATCTGATTCTGATGTTGCCTGATTTGAGTTAAACTTGATTGAGCATTTCAACTAAATACACAATTAAAACGTTTGAAAAAGTAAAGCAAAAATGATTTATGAAATAATGAGATCAAAAGACTAAACTAATATTTTTAGACAAAATGTATATAAAATTGCTCTTTTATACTGCTACACAAATACAAAATATATATATTTTAATAACAAAATGGAAAGAATTTTGGAAGCCCAAGACTTCTGCACTGTACTGTATTTTTTCAGTTGCATGGGAGTTAGAAGGAAATTAGTTTCAGATGTCTTGTACGTACTTGACTTTGGTAAAAACGATGTCCACGTCCGTACTGGTGACGCTCTTGCCGTCGATGATCTTGCAGTCCTTGCAAAGCTTGGCCCAGTTCTTGCCGTTCATCTCCTTCCCTGTCGCCTTGGTGTCACCGTGGATAGCGAACTTCTTAAAGGAGGACATCAGCTGCTCCATGTCTGTACTTTCCGCCATCTTAGGAAACGTTTGTTATAAAGTAGAGATACGATCAGACCTTACAGTTGAGACGAACACACAGAGGACTACAAACAGTACTGGGACCCGTCATCGATATCAAACTTGACTGATTGAGTACTCAGTACTGTAGATATTGCTTCTGTTTGTTGTGTCTATTCTACAGAAAAATCCCTCTTTGTGTGAAAATACATTCTTAACGATCACATTTTCTGACCCGTATATTCAATTTCTGAACTCGTCTTTAAGGGATGTTGGCGAACAATGTGAAAATTCCCCGTGTGTGTCTGTGTGCTCGCTCGCATCTGCAGAGCTCATGCAGCAGTCATTTTACAGGCCTATAACTCCTGGACTTGAAGGTTCACATGTTTTTATACAAGTAATGAATAAAGATTCAATGTTTGCCATGTCCAGGAGAAATACACTGCAGACGTCTCTCTCTCTCCAGACACAGAACACAGTCAGGGCATCTCTCTGTGTTCCAACGGTTTTTAACACCTTAATTTTCTCTAACATTGATGCCTTTTATGACTAGATTCGTGTATTTCTTTCTCAACCAGTAAAAGAACCACTGGTTACATTGTGAAGTTATGAGGTTTGAGCACAGTGTATCACAGCTAATCCAAATGTTTTATATAAGTGACAGGTGAGACGTTAGCATGATGTCAGCGTCCTAGATTTGACTTTAAAGATATGGCTAAGAACTCCCCAGAGGCCAGTAAGACAGCAGGGTTAAAGGTGGAGGTCTATCTCATGCTTTAAAAAAAGCCCTGTCACTAAGGAGATAAGAGGAGAGGAGGGGCGAGATGGGGACAGAGGAGAGGAGGTTAGGTGGGAGGGGAGGTTAAGGGGGCAAGTTTGGGGGCAGAGCTGTTGCCGTAGCTACAGTCTGTTTATCCGAGCGCGAGAGGGATCCCTGTAAGAAGGGCAGGGTCAACAAGTTGCTGAGAAAATAGTTGAGCCCTCCACTCCCTTCAAGGCTGCGTGTGTGCGTGTGTGTGTGTGTGTGTGTGTGTGTGTGTGTGTGTGTGTGTGTGTGTATGTGTGTGTGTGTGTGTGTGTGGAGGAAGGGTGTGAGACATGACCTCACTAACTCTGGGCCTCAACATTTCGATTACACACGCAGTGATGCAATCCCTAACCCCGGTTGTCATGGTCACCTTCCCCATGTGCCCTTTCATTTAACCGAATCACACGCAGAGTTGTTTGGTAGTTGCCCCAACACGAAGCAGCAATTAAAGGTGAGGTAACGTTGAGCTGGCACTCCACATCAGCTGCGAGAGTACTGGTTGTTATGATAGCTCCCAGTTAAAACGGGGACGAGACGACGATTTTTATATTTCGACACGGCCGTTTCATTGTTGGTCTCGGTTATGGCCTTGGGCCGTCGAGTTTCACTGTAGGAAACTGAAAACGGTGTGTGGGCTTGGAGGAGATTCAGAGCAGTTGGGAAGCAATCGCTTCTACCATCTGGACTCGCTCTTCTACTCACTCTACTTTGGTGTGGGTGTGCTTTGGGATATCGTGCACTGTTCTGTAAGCATTGCCTAAATGAGAGATTTCCCTATGTCATTATATCTGTGTAATGTTGATGATCTCTCAGGGTGTGTGTTGTGTAGGTGGGTGGGTGCGTGCGGTGAGCTTTGCATCTGTACGAGTTGCTATGTGGGTGTGAATGGGTCCCAGGACCGGACAGGGCAACCCAGCCTGCTAGCTGAGAGGACTGGGAGAAGAAAGAGCACATTGTGTGTCTGTCTCTGTCGGAGAGAGAGGGAGACAGGGGGAGAGAGAGGGAGAGAGAGAGAGGGAGAGAGGGAGGGAGAGAGACAGGGGGAGAGAGAGAGAGGGAGAAGGAGAGAATAGGAAAAAGAGTGAAATTCCACGCCTTGCAGCGACCCTCAGTCTCCCAAACCAGTCTTCCCCACAGCACTCTTCACCTCAGTTTAACAGCCCAGTAGGACAGTATGCAGGTCCACAACAATCACATAATTTAGACAACCGCTCTGTTGAGCTACAACACCAGGCACCAATACCTCTCACTCACTGGAGGAATCATGAAAGCAGCAGAAACGTCTGACTCATCCACCAGCACAACTAGCAGCACATCATTCACACAACAGTTGATCTCCCTCCCTCAAGTAATAAACACAGTCTGTTTAAAGAGTGTATACATAGTGTACTTTACAGACTAGATACAGCGACAGAAATGCAATAATAATGGCTTCATGAAAGCTTCCAACTGCCACAATCTCTGCTGTGGTACTCCACTGGTTTATTCTAAATATTGTTTTGTGTTTTCTGTGTTATGTAGACATAATGATAATGATAATGAAGTCACAGCCTCATTTGTTGGGTCAAAAATGTTGAATAGTTGCTTCAGCACACTGATGTATTTGGACATTTTGCTTGTAATTTGTACGCGTTTGGCTGGGTTGCAGAAATGGCTATACAGAATGGCCATTAAATAATACTACTTTTACTACTTTTACATTTTTCTATGCATGGTGGACTACTAGAAATATATCTCTATCTAAATGTATGATTTAAACATGAGTGCTACTTTAAGTGTTGCACAACTCAATGCTGTGCATCCTGCAGTGTGTGTGTGTCCTGCAGTGCGTGTGTGTCCTGCTGTGTGTGTGTCGTGCAGTGTGTGTGTCGTGCTGTGTGTGTGTCCTGCAGTGTGTGTGTCCTGCAATGTGTGTGTGTTGGGACCATAAGCAGCACAGTAGCCTATCTCCATGTGCATCTGTGTGTGTGTGGTGTTGGAGGGTTAGTGGCTGGGTTAGTGTGAGGAGGAGAGGAGGCAGGTTTCTGGTGTTGGAGGGTTAGTGGCTGTGGACTGTGTGGTGGAGCCTCATACATGATCCAAGTGGCCCAGGAAACAGAGCCCAGTGCTGGCGGTTTGGAAGGGAACACTATCCTCTCTGCCTGCATGCACACACACATGCACACACAGACATGCACACACACACAGAAACACACACACACACACACAGAAACACAGAAACACACACACACTATCCTCTCTGCCTGCATGCACACATGCACACACACATGCACACACAGAAACACAGAAACACACACACACACACAGAAACACACACACACACACACAGAAACACACACACACACTATCCTCTCTGCCTGCATGCACACATGCACACACACGCACACACACACACGCACACAAACATGCACACACACATATGCACACACACATGCACACACACAGAAACACACACACAGAAACACACACACATGCACGCACACACAGAAACACACACACACATGCACGCACACACAGAAACACTCACACATGCACGCACACACAGAAACACACACACACACACACACCTTCCAGGAGTCCTAAGATGTCAGAACACATTGTGTTAAAGATGAGCCAGCAGTAAATGCCTCCGATTGCGGGCAGATTATCTCCATGTTCTGTGTAAGAGTCTGTCTGGGTCGGGTCTGGGTTAGATCTGGGCTTCATCATCGCTGCAGAGAGCAGGAACTCTATACATGCAGACTTTGGCAGTTTAAAGTAGAAGCCGAGATGTGTCAGACTTCTTACTGGTCCCACTGGTCTTTAATTAGCAGCTTCAATCAGTGAGTAACTGCTGCTAACTCTAACCATTAACAAGAGATTAGGATAAGAGGTACTCGCTATACAGATTATACTGCACCTGTTTTTTTCCCTGTTAAAGGGACAGTTAAAAAAACATTCTGTTGAAATACATTTGTCGAGGTCAATCTACTGATGCATATTTAAGATTCCTGTTCAATTAAGATCATGTCTAATCAGAATATGGGTGCTTTTGCAAAAATGCACTACTCAAATTTGTACAAATTAAGGTAAAACAGGTGTCAAACTGGTGGCTCATAGAAAGCAGTGATTGTAGAAGCTACAGAACGTACTGTGTGTTTGGTTACCAGGGTGCTCCTTATTTACAGTAGGATATTCCCTAATAAGTTATTTTCGTCAAAAATACTTCTCACCCCCAAAAAACTTTTTGCGCTTGTAATTTCTCCTAAGATTTTCCTTCGCTTTTTTATTGACATATTTCAACATGGAAAAGTGATGTATTTTTAGTCTGTGTATTTTGCTGGGCGACGGTGTGAGTAACAGGAACACTAGAGGGTGTGTTGTTATTCACACCGGACTGTACCATGCACACCTTCTCAACCCCTGACAACAACGTAGCATCACTAACCACATATTATTAATACAACGCTGGATTATTACTATTAACTATTAAAAGCGGAATTGCAAGGTTTGTGTCAGCATGCATTACAGAAATTATTTGAATCGGTAATTGAACCAGTGTTTTACTCCGTATTTCAAAGTTAGTTTCCATGACAGATTCCATTAGTCAAACCAAAGCTCTGCACAAATATTGACACCTTTGCATATTATAGTCTCAAAATAAAGACAAGTCACCATCACTTGGTGTTAGAATACCATCTATGCATTGTATTATTGGAGCAATAATGCAACGCAACCAGGTTTTTGTTGCCATTACTGTAATGTTCACCTTTTGGACAGAAATTTCACGCTATGTAAGGTGTTTGTGAGTCTGTGTGTGTGTGTGTGTGACAGTCCTCAGGGGCAGCACAGCGAGGTGTGCACACACAACAAGTGACACACACCTACACACACACACACACATACACACACCAACCCTACACACACACAACATCAAAGCCTCAGCAGAGCCATGAAAGCTTGTCTGCGTTCACCATCCTGGAGCAGGTCCCTTACCTGAGTGTACCTCCTGGGACTCCTCTGTCTGTCTGTCTGTCTGTCTGGCTGTCCGCTCTCTCTCCTGCTCGGCTCTGCTCTCTACCGCCTCTCCTCTCTCAGTCACCAGCACCGGCACTCAAATGAGCTTTAAAGAGCCCAGGGCTTGTTATCATCTGTTTTATCCCTGTATCCATAGAGACATCCTGTTTAACATCAAGGGAGGGCAATAAAAGAGAGAGAGAGAAAGAGAGGGAGGGAGGGAGGGAGAAAGAGAGAGCGAGAGAGAGAGAGAGAGAGAGGGAAGTCTTTCTCCACAGGCGTGAAGTGACCGGGGTCATTTATCAAAGGGGCCGGGGCAGCAACCCTCGCAGGAATAACAAGACAGGCTGCGGGGAGAACGCTGGCTCTGCAGAGGTGTCTGGGAGGGGTGGAGGGTGCGGGGCGACCTGCGGGAGGTGAGGCGTTCCACGAGGGTTTGGAGTCGGGGATAGACTTGGTATGTTTGGGGTGAAGGGGACAATCTTTTTTTCTTGCATTAACGATATCTATGGGTTAGGGTTATCTTGTCCCCTAGCTTCCTGTCTACAGGTCGTCAATTGTAAATGAGAACTGGTTCTCGATGGACTAGTTTAAATAAAGGTTTGATGATAAAATCAAACCAGAGCTGGTATGTGGACCAGGCAGTTCTTCTGGGTTCCTGAGACGGGAGGTGGAGCTGCACTCTGAGGTGGAGAGAGGGATGAGTTAAAGACTGACATGTAAACGTAACATGGAGGCACAGAGGGAGCCTGAAGTGAGGCCGTTCTGGGGCAGGTCTCAGGGAAGGGGGTAGCACCTGAGGTGAGGGGTACCTGTGTACCTCCCAGGAGATGAGGTGAGGTGAGGGGTACCTGGGTACCTCCCAGGAGGTGAGGGGCACCTGGGTACTTCACAGGAGGTGAGGTGAGGGGCACCTGGGTACCTCCTAGGAAATGAGGTGAGGTGAGGGGCACCTGGGTACCTCCTGTGAGGTGAGGGGTACCTGTGTACCTCCCAGGAGATGAGGTGAGGGTACCTGGGTACCTCCCAGGAGGTGAGGTGAGGGGTACCTGTGTACCTCTCAGGAGGTGAGGGGCACCTGTGTACCTCTCAGGAGGTGAGGTGAGGGGTACCTCCTGTGAGGTGAGGTGAGGGTACCTCCTGTGAGGTGAGGTGAGGGGTACCTCCTGTGAGGTGAGGTGAGGGGCACCTGGTACCTCCTAGGAGATGAGGTGAGGGGCACCTCCTGTGAGGTGAGGTGAGGGGTACCTCCTGTGAGGTGAGGTGAGGGGCACCTGGGTACCTCCTAGGAGATGAGGTGAGGGGCACCTCCTGTGAGGTGAGGTGAGGGGTACCTCCTGGGAGGTGAGGTGAGGGGTACCTCCCAGGAGGTGAGGTGAGGGGTACCTCCTGTGAGGTGAGGTGAGGGGTACCTCCTGTGAGGTGAGGTGAGGGGTACCTGGTACCTCCTGTGAGGTGAGGTGAGGGTACCTCCTGTGAGGTGAGGTGAGGGGTACCTCCTGGGAGTGAGGTGAGGGGTACCTCCCAGGAGGTGAGGTGAGGGGTACCTCCTGTGAGGTGAGGTGAGGGGTACCTCCTGTGAGGTGAGGTGAGGGGTACCTCCTGTGAGGTGAGGTGAGGGGTACCTGGGTACCTCCTGTGAGGTGAGGTGAGGGGTACCTGGGTACCTCCCAGGAGGTGAGGGGTACCTGGGTACCTCCCAGGAGGTGAGGTGAGGGGCACCTGGGTACCTCCCAGGAGGTGAGGGGTACCTCCTGTGAGGTGAGGTGAGGGGTACCTGGGTACCCTCCCAGGAGGTGAGGTGAGGGGTACCTCCTGTGAGGTGAGGTGAGGGGTACCTCCTGTGAGGTGAGGTGAGGGGTACCTCCTGTGAGGTGAGGTGAGGGGTACCTGGGTACCTCCCAGGAGGTGAGGTGAGGGTACCTGGGTACCTCCTGTGAGGTGAGGTGAGGGTACCTGGGTACCTCCTGTGAGGTGAGGTGAGGGGTACCTGGGTACCTCCTGTGAGGTGAGGTGAGGGGTACCTCCTGTGAGGTGAGGTGAGGGGTACCTGGGTATCAGGACCGGTCTGTTTTGTTGTTCTGGACGCCACACGGACAGGGTGGGTGAGGGATGGGGTAAACATTTTCAGCATATAAACAAAACGCACAATGAATCACTCGTAATTTGGGAGATGGAAGTTTAGATTAAAAGTTCTTTAAAAATTGTTTTATGGCTTCCTCTTTTACCATCCTACCATCCGGAAACATAAAAAAATCTGTAAACTTTTTATATTTATTAGTTGTATCCCACCATTACACCAGAGCTAGACAAGGCAGACCTAGATCCACACACACACACACACACACACACACACACACACACACACACACACACACTATTGGCACCAACCTGAAAGCACACAACCTCCCTCCCTCCCTCCCTCCCCTCCATAGAGGAGTACCATCCCTCCCTCCATAGAGGAGTACCCCTCGCTCGCTCGCTCGCTCCCTCCCTCCCTCCCCTCCCTCCCTCCCTCCCTCCCTCCCTCCCTCCCTCCCTCCCTCCCTCCCTCCCCTCCCTCCCTCCCTCCCTCCCTCCCTCCCTCCCTCCCTCCCATAGAGGAGTACCTCCCTCCCTCCCTCGCGCTCGTTCCCTCCCTCCCTCCCTCCCTCCGCTCCCTCTCGCTCCCTCCCTCCCTCCCTAGAGGAGTACCTCCATGTGTTTAAACACACTGGCACAATACATAATAACACGGCTGGGCCAGCGATGAGGCACTGCAGCCTGATGATGTCATCCTGATATATGTGTTTTAATTATCTCTGGTTCTAATCAGGGGCAGAGAGAAAAAACTCAAGACTACCCATCTGGAATCTGTCCCAGCACTTAATGGTCTGTGATGTTATAAACAAATCCTGGGTTTTAATGCTGGCTCATAGTTACTCTCCGCTTCCTTAAAATATACATCCCCAGTCTCATCCTTCCCCCTGTGTGAACGTGTGTGTTTGTGTATCTCGCTCTATTGTTTTAGAGCAAGAAGTGAATTAAGGAGAACAAGAGGGAGTATGTGTGCCTGTGTGTGCGTGAGAGAGAGGGAGTCTTTGTGGGTGTGCACGTGGGTGTGTATACACAAAAGAACCGTTTT
Source organism: Mallotus villosus (assembly GCA_903064625.1). Taxonomy (NCBI): domain Eukaryota; kingdom Metazoa; phylum Chordata; class Actinopteri; order Osmeriformes; family Salangidae; genus Mallotus; species Mallotus villosus. The sequence continues at coordinate 71,692 of CAEFZP010000413.1, read as the reverse complement.
GACACACGCCCAAGTCTGCACGGAGGACCATAGTGCGTGTTCTGACTTTCAAGGAAAATGTGAACAGGCCCCTTCTCACCTTGGAGAACTGGACCATGAAGACTCATTTCCCCTCATTACACAGCCAGTCTGACTACACAGCCAGTCCTGGCTGTAGAGCCGTCTCTACCAGAGAGAGAGACCCCGCCTATATGGAGAGAGAGAGAGAGAGACACCCAGCCTATATGAAGTATGAGAGAGAGAGAGAGAGAGAGAGAGAGAAGATAGAGAGAGAGAGAGAGAGAGAGAGAGAGAGATCGAGATAGAGAGAGAGAGAGAGAGAGAGAGAGAGAGAGCGAGAGAGAGAGAGATAGAGCGAGAGAGAGAGAGAGAGAGAGATCCTATGTCCTAGGTCTATGGGGTCCACTCTGTCATCATAGCTATACCGCTGGGACAAACACCCAACAGAATCCCTACATGCAGAATTCTGCAGATACATCTTACATGTTCACAGAAAGACGCCAACAAATGCATGTAGAGCCGAATTAGGCAGATACCCAATGATAATTAATATCCAAAAGAGAGCACTCAATTTCTTTAATCACCTTAAATCAAGCCCTCTAGACACCTTCCATTCCAAAGCCCTCCAAACCCAAGAGCTGAACCCAGATAAGAGTCCACTATGTCAGTTGGTGCTGAGACTAACTTCCCCCACTCAGACACACCCTAATCAGGCTCACACCAACACTGCTTTCCAAACCCCAATCAGAGTAAACCAAATTATAACACAATGTAAAGAAACCTACCTGGAACATTGGGAAGAAGAAACTAAAAGCCAAAGTCGATTAGAGTGTTATCTAGCCTTAGAAAGAGATTATAAACTGGCAGAATATCTCTCTACTGTCAGAGATAGAAAGCAGAGACAGATCCTAACCAAATACAGGCTCAGTGACCACCAATTAGCAATTGAAACAGGACGACACAAAAAATCATGGCAACCAAAAGAAAACAGAATATGTGGTCACTGTTCGACAGGTGAGGTTGAGACAGAGATGCACTTCCTCCTACAATGTGAAACATTCATTGATATTAGAAATAGTTACTGTAACAAATTCAACTCTGTAATCGCAGATTTCAAAGATCTTAGTGACCTCTCAAAGGTAAAAATCCTCCTAGGAGAAGGAGACAGGGCATACCTTGCTGCCCAGTATGTATCAACATGCCACAACCTGAGAGACAGTGAGTGAGTGACCTTGACACCCAACGCACACACCCAACTGACATGTGTGTGTGTATATATATGTATATATTACGTATCAATCTTAAGGTTATTTTCTAATTCTCCTGCTTTAATCTTTCAATTTAATTTTGATTGTTTGTTATCTGATTATTTGACATAACTACTATAACATTAATAGTATACCGATGTCCATATTAATGTATGAATACTGTTTCTGTGCTTTGGCAATATGAACATTTGTTTGTTAATGCCAATAAAGCCAATTGAATTGAATTTAATTGAATTGAGAGAGAGAGAGAGAGAGAGAGAGAGACCCAGCCTGCTGTGAGTGTTTGGCTGGCCTGCTTCGAGTGCCGCTGATGCCTCTTGTCTGATTCATAAAACATTGAAAGGCCCGTCTCTCAGGTTAGAGCCCGTCTCTCAGGCCCGTCTCTCAGGCCCGTCTCTCAGGCCCGTCTCTCAGGCCAGAGCTCTCAGGCCCGTCTCTCAGGCCCGTCTCTCAGGCCAGAGCTCTCAGGCCCGTCTCTCAGGCCCGTCTCTCAGGCCCGTCTCTCAGGCCAGAGCTCTCAGGCCCGTCTCTCAGGCCCGTCTCTCAGGCCCGTCTCTCAGGCCAGAGCTCTCAGGCCCGTCTCTCAGGCCCGTCTCTCAGGTCAGAGCTCTCAGGCCCGTCTCTCAGGCCCGTCTCTCAGGTCAGAGCTCTCAGGCCCGTCTCTCAGGCCCGTCTCTCAGGCCAGAGCTCTCAGGCCCGTCTCTCAGGCCGGTCTCTCAGGCCAGAGCTCTCAGGCCCGTCTCTCAGGCCCGTCTCTCAGGCCAGAGCTCTCAGGCCAGAGCTCTCAGGCCCGTCTCTCAGGTCAGAGCTCTCAGGCCCGTCTCTCAGGTCAGAGCTCTCAGGCCCGTCTCTCAGGCCAGAGCTCTCAGGCCCATCTCTCAGGCCCGTCTCTCAGGCCCGTCTCTCAGGCCAGAGCTCTCAGGCCCGTCTCTCAGGCCCGTCTCTCAGGCCAGAGCTCTCAGGCCCATCTCTCAGGCCCGTCTCTCAGGCCCGTCTCTCAGGCCAGAGCTCTCAGGCCCGTCTCTCAGGCCCGTCTCTCAGGCCCGGGTCTCAGGCCCGTCTCTCAGGCCCGTCTCTCAGGCCCGTCTCTCAGGCCCGTCTCTCAGGCCCGTCTCTCAGGTCAGAGCCCGTCTCTCAGGCCGGTCTCTCAGGCCGGTCTCTCAGGCCCGTCTCTCAGGCCGGTCTCTCAGGCCCGTCTCTCAGGCCAGAGCTCTCAGGCCCGTCTCTCAGGCCCGTCTCTCAGGCCCGTCTCTCAGGCCCGTCTCTCAGGTCAGAGCCTGGGCAGACGTGCTGCAGACGTGCCGATGTGATAAATACAAGGACGGACACACAGCGTTTGGATATGGAATATAATATCAATATCCTGTATTTGGATTTGAGCCTTTTTGAAATACGACCAACTTGTGTGTCTGGAAGATGAAGAAGATAAACGTCCTGCAGACATAAGATAAACCCTAAACCAAAGAGGTTTGCGCATTTTCTTACTAGTAGTTCTTTATATTATCGGGATTGGCTTGTGTTGTATCTGCGGAACGGTCACCGCGGTCACCGTGGTAACCGTGGTTCCTGTCCAAATACGGCCCTTGGTTGTGACCTCGTGTAAAACCCTCCTCCCAAGTCCCAGATGTCTTCACAGACGTGTGTGTTTACAGGTGAAACAAGTGTGCCACACATGCTTCGGGTACAATACATCGAGGCTTTTCATACTGGCACACTCATGTACTACTGCACACAGTTTATTGGCGACACACTGTAGTATACGGTAAACAGTGGATACATTAGCATGAAGACTCCGTGAAGTCTTTCTGCCTCCAAGCCCTGCCACATAAACAGCTCCTCCCTCCTCCTCCCCTCTCCACCTTCCTCCCCCCCTGCCTCTGCCCCCCGCCACCCCCAAGCTACACTGTTTGCTTTGTTGTCATTCAATATAAGCAGATAATGACATAATGACTCCCTGACTGCTGCTCTGCCAGGGGTCACATTCAGGGAGGGGCCTGCTGCTCTGCCAGGGGTCTGACTCCTTGGTGGTAGTCCTGACTCTGACTCCTTGGTGGTAGTCCTGACTCTGACTCCTTGGTGGTAGTCCTGACTCTGACTCCTTGGTGGTAGTCCTGACTGACTCCTTGGTGGTAGTCCTGACTCTGACTCCTTGGTGGTAGTCCTGACTCTGACTCCTTGGTGGTAGTCCTGACTCTGACTCCTTGGTGGTAGTCCTGACTCCTTGGTGGTAGTCCTGACTCTGACTCCTTGGTGGTAGTCCTGACTCTGACTCCTTGGTGGTAGTCCTGACGCTGACTCCTTGGTGGTAGTCCCGACTCTGACTCCTTGGTGGTAGTCCCGACTCTGACTCCTTGGTGGTAGTCCTGACTCTGACTCCTTGGTGGTAGTCCTGACTCTGACTCCTTGGTGGTAGTCCTGACTCTGACTCCTTGGTGGTAGCCCTGACTCTGACTCCTTGGTGGTAGTCCTGACTCCTTGGTGGTAGTCCTGACTCTGACTCCTTGGTGGTAGGCCTGGCCTAGAGACCTCTCCTGTACCAGGCTCATATTAGTCTCTGTGTCTGTCTGTCGTGGCCTCGTGACTCACTAGTAGTGACTCATTAAGTCTGCTTCTATTTATTTCAAGATAAATATATATAATTTTTGCTGAAATTGTGATAGTTATAAAGAAACAGGAAATGTAGGAGAGAGAGACATGCAGGAAACAGCCCTCGCCCGCCCCTTACTCTGTGGTCCTCATCCTTACCCGGTGAGCCATTAGACTCTGCTGTTGTTGACATGACAACCCAACCTGCACTTGCTTATTCCCCACTCCATCTCTGTTTTTCCTCTTTTCTTTTTGAAGTCTCCTCGGTCATTTGAGGAACTCTCACCATGCCTCATTAGTTGCTCATTTTGGCTCTGTGATGGAACAGGAGGAGAGAGGGAGGGAGAGAAGGAGGAGCAGGGGGGAAGAGGAGAGGAGAGGGGGTAGGGGTTGGAGAGAGGAAACAGATGTCGACCTCCACAGTACAGAGGAACAAAAGGTCCGGAACAAAGCAAAGGTCTGAACCAGGACCAGTGTAGCCCTACCACCCACCCACAGAGCAGCCTATCCCCTACCACCCACCCACATGGCAGCCTATCCCCTACCACCCACCCACAGGGCAGCCTATCCCCTACCACCCACCCACAGGGCAGCCTATCCCCTACCACCCACCCACAGAGCAGCCTATCCCCTACCACCCACCCACAGAGCAGCCTATCCCCTACCACCCACCCACAGGGCAGCCTATCCCCTACCACCCACCCACAGGGCAGCCTATCCCCTACCACCCACCCACAGAGCAGCCTATCCCCTACCACCCACCCACATGGCAGCCTATCCCCTACCACCCACCCACATGGCAGCCTATCCCCTACCACCCACCCACATGGCAGCCTATCACCTACCACCCACCCACAGAGCAGCCTATCCCCTACCACCCACCCACAGGGCAGCCTATCCCCTACCACCCACCCACAGAGCAGCCTATCCCCTACCACCCACCCACAGAGCAGCCTATCCCCTACCACCAACCCACAGAGCAGCCTATCCCCTACCACCAACCCACAGAGCAGCCTATCCCCTACCACCCACCCACAGGGGAGCCTATCACCTACCACCCACCCACAGGAAGTACATGCACGGGAGGAGGGGCCTAATAAGTGGGCGGGGCATAGACGAGGTCCGAAAATGCCATGAGACATCATCGCCATCGTAGTTCCAGGCTTTGTTGTCCGAGGCGTCACCATGGCGACCCGCACCCGCCCGGCCCACGAGGAAGACAGACAGGAGTTGTTTCCAAGGGAACCGGCAACAACAAATAGAACCAAATAAATAAATAAGACAAACCACCCGTCCAAAACAACACACAGATAAGCTCAACGATCTGGCCAGGGTTCATTCTTACAGTAAAACCCCGGGTGATGGACATGTGCAACCGGAGCAAATGTTTTACAGCTTTAATAAAACTGAACCAGTGCAGTGGAACGGAGACCCAGACTGTACTCACATGGGGCTCAAACTTAAAAGCAGATTCATGGAGTGTGTGTGTGTGTGTGTTCATATATTTATGTGTGTGCATGTCTTTGTGCAGACGTGTGTGTAGCTTTATAACCGGGTGCGTGTGTGTATAAAAATGTGAGTGAGGATTTATCAAACTTCCCTGAGGTTCTGTCTTCTGTGCGTGAGTGAGTGTGCAGGTGTGTGTGCAGGGTGTATGTGTGTGCAGGTGTGTGTGTATGGGTGAGTGCATACGTATGTGTGTACGTCCATGCAAGATCAACACGTGGTTTTGATGTGCACGTCATCAGTGGTTATGGAGAAGAGGGAGCTGGGCCCGTACACAGGAGGAGAGGGAGCTGGGCCCGTACACAGGAGGAGAGGGAGCTGGGCCCGTACACAGGAGGAGAGGGAGCTGGGCCTGTACACCTGGAGGAGAGGGAGCTGGGCCCGTACACAGGAGGAGAGGGAGCTGGGCCCGTACACAGGAGGAGAGGGAGCTGGGCCCGTACACAGGAGGAGAGGGAGCAGGGCCCGTACACAGGTGGAGAGGGAGCAGGGCCCGTACACAGGTGGAGAGGGAGCTGGGCCCTGCCCACCTGGAGGAGAGGGAGCAGGGCCCGTACACAGGAGGAGAGGGAGCTGGGCCTGTACACAGGAGGAGAGGGAGCTGGGCCTGTACACAGGAGGAGAGGGAGCAGGGCCTGTACACCAGGAGGAGAGGGAGCTGGGCCCGTACACTGGAGGAGAGGGAGCTGGGCCTGTACACCTGGAGGAGAGGGAGCTGGGCCTGTACACAGGAGGAGAGGGAGCTGGGCCTGTACACCTGGCTGGAAGTTCAGCAGGACCACGGGAGACGTGATGTTCTGCTGACACATTATGAACACACACACACACACCTCCACATACATACACACACACACACACACACACACAAACCCAAACCTCGGGGTGGTTTGATGGGAGGTTGCTACGGAGACGATGAAAGGAGAAGCGAGTGAGGTCGACATGGTTCGCTCTCAGGGTAAACTAGCAACAGCAAAACACACTTATCAATTTCACAATCACACGTTGCAGCGCTGATGCCATCAACCACAAACTCACACACACACACACTCACACACACACACACTCACACACACACACCCTTTCCAAATTCAACACCAGGAAATGTATGCAAAAGGGTAATAAAATCTGTGTGTGGTATTCAAGATGTTTACGCACGGAGACAGTTGATTGACGCTTGTTGGCCGCCGCTCCCCGACAGGGTCCCATGCAGAAGAGGTTTGCTTAGAAGCTATCCTAAGAATGTGCACATGTGAACACTTTTGCAAAGCCCCAGATGATTAAGCTACTCTCCAGTAGCCATGCTAACCGGGTGAGAGGGAGAGTAGGCAGGTGCAGAGCGCGTAGATAGAGCTCTCGAAGAGCAGATCGGGAGAGAGAGAGAGCTAGAGCGAGTCTCTCTCTCGCTATCTGCTCTCTCTATCTAGATCGATCTCTACGCTATCTATACGCTCGCTCTCTCCCTATCTCGATCTCTCTCACCTCATCTCTATCTATCTCTATCCCCCTCTCTCTCTCTCCTCTCTCCTCTCTCTCTCTCTCTCTCTCTCTCTCTCTCTCTCTGTGTGGACACACACCGCCACATGCTTGGAGTTCTCAGGGCCAGGACTGTGATTGACACTGTTATGATGTCGTAGTGTTCCCGTTGCCTCGGTAACCCCCCTCCCCCCCCCGCCCTGGGCTTCCCGCAGGGGCCGGGGTGGCGATGCGGTAGCCAGCTGAGCCGAAGTGGGAGGGGAGGGGGGGACAGTCCCAGAGTCAACTTTCCCAGCACAACAATACACAGCAGAAAACACTCCACGCAGCAACCGACAGGAAGGAAGAGAGGAGGGAGGGAGGGAGGGAGAGAGAGAGGGGGGGGAGGGAGGAGGGAGGGAGAGAGGGAGAGAGAGGGGAGGGAGAGAGGGGGAGGGAGGAGAGGGGGGGGAGGGAGGGAGGGAGAGAGGGAGAGAGGGGGAGGGAGGAAGGAAGGGAGAGGGGAGAGAGAGAGGGGGGGGAGGGAGAGAGGGGGAGGGAGGAAGGGAGGAAGGGAGAGGGGGAGGGAGAGGGGAAGGGAGAGAGAGAGAGAGAGAGAGAGAGAGAGAGAGGGGGAGGGAGGAAGGGAGAGAGGGAGAGGGGAAGGGGAGAGGGAGAGAGAGAGAGAGAGAGAGAGGGAGAGAGGAAGGGAGAGAGAGGGGGAGAGAGAGAGAGAGAGAGAGGAAGGGTGGAGGGGGAGAGAGGGAGAGAGAGGGAGAGGGAGAGGGGGAGGGAGGGAGGGAGAGAGAGAGAGGGAGAAAGAGAGAGGGAGAGCGAGAGGGAGGAAGGGAGAGAGAGAGAGGAAGGGAGAGGGGGAGAGAGAGAGGGCGAGAGGGGGAGAGAGAGAGAGAGAGCGAGAGGAAGGGAGAGAGACTTGACGTTCTGGAGAGGGTTCAAAAACGACACTTCTGCACCGGAGGGTCAACTTACTAAAAATAAATACTTGGCGTGTAAAAAGTAGAACTTGTTCTAAATTCTCCTGCAGGAGCCCTGATCCAACTGATCTTAACTCGATGTCTGTTTGAGCTTGAGGCTGCCTGCCTCACATCATGGAGCTGACTTGGAAAACTGTTCCTAGTTAGCCTCAAGTCCCACTTACAATGCTGAAATATATCTGAGCACTTGCATGGACTGATATAGTCCCAAGTGAACATGATACAACAAAAGGATACTGTGTTTTTTATGATTTGACACCTTTCAAAGTCTTTAACTGGAGGCCACATCAATCAAACCTGGCAAGCCAACCTCTGCCACCCACACCTTTTGGCGCTAACCTTGTAATCAGAGATGGGAAGTAACATAGTACAAATACTTCATTACTGTTTATGCACCAACACACCCTGGAGATGAGTCTCACACTCCCTCCCTCCATTTACCCCCTTCTCCTCTCTCTCTCCTTCTCTCTCTCCCTCTCTCTCTCCTTCTCCTCTCTCTCTCCTCTCTCTGTCTCTCAACTGCTTAATAATGGGTAGGGTTAACCTGCTAGTTGTAGTTAGCTGTGACCATAATCCTAACTCTGACCTTGCTAACACACTTCACCCTATCCCAGTTGACTTGGGGATGCATTTTGACATCTTGACACGGTTGTTACCCTGTTTTTGTACCAGCATGACAGTAAAACAGGTAGTAGTAATGGCTGCATTTTATATTTAACCCATACTTCTTTAACTTGAGTGAAAAAGTGTAGTCAGTACTTCAACTTTTACCAGAGTCTTCTACTTGGTATCTGTACTTCTTCTTGAGTGAATGATGTGTTACTTTTGCCATCTTTGCTTATTTTTCTGCTCATATTTTGGGGTAGAGCATAGAATTACATTAAATATATTGAAAACTTCTTAAGGGTACTTTGGAACACCACACAATTTAGTTCTAAGAACTTCAGGAATCGAGGCACCTGATCTAGACCTGAATATTCCACCTCAAATAAGCCAAACAATTAACTTCACCAATTAATGAGAAGCAAACCAACACCCTGAGTCCCAACCCATCTTCCTCTGTCTTCGGAGGGTGTACATGGGCGTCCCAGCGCCACTGAGATACTAGCAACTCTCCCAGGGAGAATGAGCTTTTAACAAGTCCAATTACCCCCAGCTGCTTTTTTGGCACCCAGTTTAAACACGAGTGAATGATGTATGAGGAATGCATTGCAGGCCAGTGAAAGAGATTGAAGCTGAACGCTGAAGCTCTAGTCTGGCTTCTATTGTCCGGTAAACCTCGGCGTCATCCGCCGTACGAGAAAACAAACAAGGAAGACATATTTGTGGGGGGCGGAGCCCCGCCTGTTTATTGATGGTGCGTGAGCAGTAGAAAAAGGTAGTGAGGCTTTAGAAGCTATTCATGGCGCCGTGAGGAACAACAAGGTGGATCTGTAGAAGCAACGTGACGTGTCAACTGCCATCGTCTTAGCAACGTGACAGTTTGTAAGCTGCCATCGTTCTGTGACTCTTTGAGTTCCGTTGAAAGACGTGATGATGTGGGTATCTAGGCAACAGATAGTCACCATAACATTTTAAACAGCAAGTCACAAACGAGACTCCCTTAGTAGGCTAACACACTTAAGTGGCGTCATTATGAAAAAGTCATATAAAATTAAGGTTTCAGTAACAAAGTGTAGACCTGGGACAAGTGAAGTTAAATACAGTACAAATGTACATAGTCCTTCCTTTATAAAGACCGACAACAGGATTAAACCTTTGGCATCCAATGTTTAAATATGAATAAATAGGAGTAATACAAAAAAGCTGCGCTTCAATTACGATTGTTGTGCCAACGCCACAGAGGTCAAGTGATAAACACAATAAATGATCTAAGGTAACAAAGTCATTGGATTGTATGGTGGTGGTTATAAAAGTTAATGAGTGGTAAGTGGGGGAGATTTACTCCCACACACACATACTGTACATACAGTGGCTTCTCTTCTGTGGTGTTTGCATAGGTTGAGTCAAGACTCAATGCTACTCCAAGAGAATGGTCTCTCCTCTCGTAGGCATCCAAACCAGCCAGACACCCAACCCACCAGTGCCCAGGTAACGCTGCTCCGTCCTGGGTTGGTCTAAGTCATCGAGGTGCCTGTCCTGGAGCCTGGATGCTCCAGGGCTCGACGGGGGGCCTGCTTGCGTCTTCCCCCCAGGCTCGGGCTGTCGCTGAGGGGCTCCAGAGGCTCCCCGCTGCTCCGGCTGACGAACACGCTGGGGGCGTGGGCTGCCATCATCTCAAACCTCTGCTGCTCCGCCGCCCGGCCCCCCCGCATGGACGAGGGCTTCCTCCTGGCCCGGGGCTGCGGCGAGGGCAGGGGGAGGAGCCTGCTCATGGCGGGAAACGGCAGGGCTCGCTGCGAGGACGATGATGACGAGGAGGCGGCGGCGATGTCCGAGGACGCCCCCGCCAAGGAGGAGGTGCCTAGCCGAGCCAACGCCACGGGGATCTCGTCCAGAGACTCTGCGGAGTCAGAGTGGTACTCAGCAGGGGGCCCGGCTGCCTGGACGGGGAGGCCGGGGGCCAGGGGGGGCAGGGAGGCCCGCAGGGGGAAGGCTGGGAAGGGGAGCCTCTGGTTCAGGGCCGTGGGAATAGCTGTTACACTGCTGGGCTCTACTGGAGACGACAGGATGGGAGGAACACAGTCACTACTCACGACACCCCGCTACCAGAGAATAACACAGTACGAGTCTGGTAAGGGCAGGACGACACACGCAAGTGGACTCAGACACACGGGTCACGCTGGAGGACAATATGCACTCCGCCAACAGGACAATGGGACCAGAGTACTTCCTGGTGTAGTCTCCTGACCAGGAAGAATTCGAGACCAAGCTATGACGTACACACAGCAAGCATCTAGTGTGTGTGTGTGTGTCTGTGTGTGTGTGTGTGTGTGTGCTCCTCACCAGGCTCTGTAGTGTTGAAGGCTGGCCCCCTGATGCTGCTGGTCTCAGTGTGTGTGTGTGTGTGTGTGTGCTTCTCACCAGGCTCTGTAGTGTTGAAGGCTGGCCCCCTGATGCTGCTGGTCTCAGTGTGTGTGTGTGTGTGTGTGTGTGTGTGTGTGTGTGTGTGTGTGTGTGTGTGTGTGCTCACCAGGCTCTGTAGTGTTGAAGGCTGGCCCCCTGATGCTGCTGGTCTCAGTGTGTGTGTGTGTGTGTGTGTGTGTGTGTGTGTGTGTGTGTGTGTGTGTGTGTGTGTGTGTGTGCTCACCAGGCTCTGTAGTGTTGAAGGCTGGCCCCCTGATGCTGCTGGTCTCTGTGTGTGTGTGTGTGTGTGTGTGTGTGTGTGTGAGTGTGCTCACCAGGCTCTGTAGTGTTGAAGGCTGGCCCCCTGATACTGCTGGTCTCAGTGTGTGTGTGTGTGTGTGTGTGTGTGTGGTGTGTGTGTGTGTGTGTGTGTGTTCTCACCAGGCTCTGTAGTGTTGAAGGCTGGCCCCCTGATGCTGCTGGTCTCAGTGTGTGTGTGTGTGTGTGTGTGTGTGTGTGTGTGTGTGCTCACCAGGCTCTGTAGTGTTGAAGGCTGGCCCCCTGATGCTGCTGGTCTCAGTGTGTGTGTGGTGTGTGTGTGTGTGTGTGTGTGTGTGTGTGTGTGTGTGTGTGTGTGTGTGTGCTCACCAGGTTCTGTAGTGTTGAAGGCTGGCCCCCTGATGCTGCTGGTCTCAGTGTGTGTGTGTGTGTGTGTGGTGTGTGTGGTGTGTGTGTGTGTGTGTGTGTGTGTGTGTGTGTGTGTGTGTGTGTGTGTGTGTGTGTGCGTGTGTGTGTGTGTGTGTGCTCACCAGGCTCTGTAGTGTTGAAGGCTGGCCCCCTGATGCTGCTGGTCTCAGTGTGTGTGTGTGTGTGTGTGTGTGTGTGTGTGTGTGTGTGTGTGTGTGTGTGTGTGTGTGTGTGTGTGTGTGTGTGTGTGTGTGTCTCACCAGGCTCTGTAGTGTTGAAGGCTGGCCCCCTGATGCTGCTGGTCTCAGTGTGTGTGTGTGTGTGTGTGTGTGTGTGTGTGAGAGGGTGTGTGTGCTCACCAGGCTCTGTAGTGTTGAAGGCTGGCCCCCTGATGCTGCTGGTCTCAGTGGAGCGGTCGTTGATCACCTCTGCCGGCACCTTGTGAACCTTCTTCTTCTTCTTCTGCAGAACCAACAATATCAACCATGACCACACAGCATCAACCATGACCACACAGCATCAACCATGACCACACAGTATCAACCATGACCACACAGCATCAACCATGACCACACAGCATCAACCATGACCACACAGCATCAACCGTGACCACACAGTATGAACCATGACCACACGGTATCAACCATGACCACACGGTATCAACCATGACCACACAGTATGAATGATGGTAGCGGTCACTTAGACCTGCTATGTGAGAGTTTACCTCCACTTCCCTTGTGTGTGTGTGTGGGAGGGGGGTGTGTGTGGGAGGAGGGTCTGTAAGTGTGTGTGTGGGAGGGGGGTGTGTGTAAGTGTGTGTGTGGGAGGGGGGGGGTGTGTGTGGGAGGGGGGGTGTGTGTGGGAGGGGGGGTCTGTGTAAGTGTGTGTGTGGGAGGGGGGGTGTGTGTGGGGTCTGTGTAAGTGTGTGTGTGGGGAGGGGGGGTGTGTGTGGGGTCTGTGTAAGTGTGTGTGTGGGAGGGGGGTGTGTGTGGGAGGGGGGGTCTGTGTAAGTGTGTGTGTGGGAGAGGGGTCTGTGTAAGTGTGTGTGGGAGGGGGGGTGTGTGTAAGTGTGCAGCACGGGTGCAGCCTCCTCCTCACCTGCGTGCGTTTGTGAGGCCTCTGAGCTCCCGTGCTCTCTGCAGACACACTGGGCAGAGCCTCGTCTTCAGCCGCCCTGCTGGACCAAGTCCTCACCCTCCCGTTGCCATAGAACCTGAGACACAACACACACACACACAGCCATGGGGAAGTTACTTACCACACACACACACACACTGACGGAGAACTTACGACACACATGCTTACAACACAAGCTTGTCAACTCTGTGTGCCAGGAGCATAAATCACAACTGGGATGACAAAGCACATGTGGCCGCAGACAGATCTAGTACAGTTCAAGTCTGCTGCTTTTTACTGGTTTAATCTTTTTCCCTCTCTCCCTACAAAGTGTTTCCTCCTGTATTAGTGCGGCTGGTTAACTAAACACCAATTCCCAGAAGCCCTTTTGTCTGGAGGAATACGAAGCGGGCGCTGCTCCGGAGATTGTGGGACGGCTGCATCGATGCGCTCGTTAAGCCACCTTCCGTAGTTAAATGAACTTTTACTGGACGCTTAAGTGGTGTTGAGTTGTGAACGGGCCTGGCTCGACACAGCTTTGCAGCCGAGAAACAGGAATGTTTGTGGTTCGAGTCGAGAGAGAGAAAAAAGAAGTCTGTTAGTGTTCAGCTAGCTAGCTCCGCAACAACGGAACACAACAGCAACCATGACAACAGCCGAGGGATAAGGTATCTGTACTGAGACGTGCTGCCAAACCAGCCCATTCAAAATATTATCCCAGGAACAGATGTGGGTCCATTAGGGTGAAGCGCTGATGTTTCGCGACTCTCCTGTTTCAACCATGTGGCGGTTTGAGAGGAGCAGAAGTCACACTCTGGTGTGCAAAACGGATTTGGTCTGCAACGTGTGGACTTTACAGATGGCCAGAGTGAGTTTCTGAAAACTGGGGAATATTTAGGTTGCGACATCACTGTGTAATATTCACTCAAGTTACCAACATTGACAGGGAAAGGAGGATTAAATGTCGCAACGCTCCAAGCATATTTATTTGAAATGGCATAGCCAATAAAGAAAAAGCATTTCAATTCATCAGTAGTAATAAAACAATTGGGTTCTATCGACTTATTTCGCTGTTTCTGATTGGACGACAGACGTTCCATGAGTTGAGCTATGCTACTCAGGCCTTCCTGATGCTGCAGACTCAGATCGAGGTGTTTGACTACCTAACACTGCAGAGTAAACCCACAGTAAGACAAACGCAGTGAGACAAACACACACTGGTATAGGAGGCGTGTTTCCCTGAAGGCATGTTGGTTTTGGCTTCGGGCCTGTACGCACACACACACAAACACACACACAACCCTGCTTTCTTGTGTAACCGACCGACGCCTTAGGTATGCTTCTGAACACTGATGTGTCTATCAGCAGTTAAACCTAAAGTATACGTAGCGACCGTACAGGTGCACTAAGAAGCTTGAGAAGGTCATATGAAGTCGTAATACATCAGACTTCATTGTGTTTGAAGGTTTCTCCTTCACGCCCCTTCAGTTGGGAGGGTTGGAGGGTGTCTGTGGTCCCTGTCCTGAGTTGTAGTGCTTGGCCCAGACTCCTGCAGGCAGCTTCAAAATAAAAAGCGCTGCCTTCATTCAGGCTCTTTCTCCTATTCACTCACACCTCTTAAATCAGGGCCTTGCCAGGAGAGAGGCAAGAAGCTAAGCAGCTAATGGTCCCTGCCTCAAATGAGCCATTTAGCCCAGGATGTGAATCTATGACTGCAGTCTGAGTCTGTGTGTGTGTGTGTGTGTGGTGGTTATTCATGACGTGGCCCTGTGCTACTGACCAACACGTGAAGCTTCTCCCTTCACTGCTTCTCACTGAGGTTCTACCTTCTTATACCTTTTCTTATTATTTGTTTTACTCCCGGCCCCGGCCTCCTCAGTGTCATTTAAGTCATGGGATTTTTTTTGCACAATTTGTTTTCACGAAAGACAAATGGTTGCTGTGGCGACGGACATGGGAACTCTTTTTTCTCGGGATGCGTTTTTTTCTCGAGAGCAAAATGACAGCTAATGTGTTTTGAAACTGTTTACCGTGTGTTATGAAACACGTATGGACCCAGCCTCCAGAGAGGACCAGCCTCCAGAGAGGACCAGCCTCCAGAGAGGACCAGCCTCCAGAGAGGACCAGCCTCCAGAGAGGACCCAGCCTCCAGAGAGGACCAGCCTCCAGAGAGGACCAGCCTCCAGAGAGGACCCAGCCTCCAGAGAGGACCCAGCCTCCAGAGAGGACCCAGCCTCCAGAGAGGACCAGCCTCCAGAGAGGACCAGCCTCCAGAGAGGACCCAGCCTCCAGAGAGGACCCAGCCTCCAGAGAGGACCCAGCCTCCAGAGAGGACCAGCCTCCAGAGAGGACCAGCCTCCAGAGAGGACCCAGCCTCCAGAGGACCAGCCTCCAGAGAGGACCCAGCCTCCAGAGGACCAGCCTCCAGAGAGGACCAGCCTCCAGAGAGGACCCAGCCTCCAGAGGACCCAGCCTCCAGAGAGGACCCAGCCTCCAGAGAGGACCCAGCCTCCAGAGAGGACCCAGCCTCCAGAGAGGACCAGCCTCCAGAGAGGACCCAGCCTCCAGAGAGGACCCAGCCTCCAGAGAGGACCCAGCCTCCAGAGAGGACCCAGCCTCCAGAGGACCAGCCTCCAGAGAGGACCAGCCTCCAGAGAGGACTATCTACTTTCCTACAATTATGGGCTGAAACTGTAAGGTGGACACTTTGAAGATGTGCAGGTGCTTTAAACACCATAAACACAGACTACTTACAACCCACAGCTCAGTACTTTCATGTTTCAACTCTGAGTCTGTTGACACATCAAAAAACGATGGGATTTAGAAACAATTGTGCATGTCAATTTGGTTTGTGTTTTTCTATTACCGGTCTGCATTTTCTTGAGACTGAAGGAAATGAAGAACATGCACAGAAGGATTACTCACATCCCTGGCAACGCCACGGCAACCCAAAGCTCTCTGGCACAAAGAGCACTAATTGAACTGTGGTCAAACATCACTAATACTCTTACTCACTCACACCACATGCTGGAATCACAGTCAAATTTCAAATGTCCCCACTTGTCTTTTAATATCGTTACATCACTCTACTTTCACTTGACTGTTTGTGCCTTTAAGTTCTCTGGTACCACTGGGAGTCATCTTGTGGTTTTGTCATGAAATAACATTTTTCACAGGCTGGGAGGAAAACCTTTAAAAAGTGATTTTAAATTATTTTACTTTAATGAGGTGTTTGGTAGATTGACTGAATTAAGGCTAAATAAACTCCAGCCTGCCAAAGACAATTTAGTGTGAGAGAGACGGTTGTAGCAGCCAGTACAAACTAAGAGAAAGCCCTCACACTGGAGAATAATCATATAATAAAAAATCAAATCAAAATGTATTTGTATAGCCCTTTTTACACGCAAGCATGTCACAGAGGGCTTCACATACGCCCATAGAGCTGCCCCTCAACCAACCTAAACCCTCAAGGAAGACAAGGAAAAACTCCCAGAAAAACTCAATGCAAGAGAAAATAATAAAAAAGATCTTACTCTGGACCCCCCCCTGGCTCCCATAATGGTAGGGTCCTCCATCTCCACGTCAGGGTTGGTATAGCCCAATGTCCCTGAATAGCTTACATCCTAACAGAGAGAGAAACAGAGAAAAGAGATAGAAAGTTAATCGTTTGTTAGCTACACACACAACTATGTAGACCATATGGATCATTTAATAAAGAATTATTGCGTATGACTGAAAAGGAGTTGACATCACTTTTAGACGGTTAGCGTTGTCTGATGGAAAACAGAAGGGCCGATACTGTAGAAACTATTTAGAGGGTTTAGCTTCAAGATTGAAAATGGTCCCAGCATCCCCTTCTCACAACCACATCTCATTCCCCATCTTTCAAGAAGAATGATAGTGGGGAGGGGACCTCCTAAAATCTGAAAGTGAATTCATTTCATGGACGCTTCTTTAAGCGAACGTCATAACCAGAGTTTGGGGTAGGGAGGGTGCAGCACAGTGAGGTAAACATGTTCTTCTGAACACTTAACGTCATTAGTGAAATAACATGACACAGACGACCCGTGTCGGCCACAGACAGTGTCACTGCCAGAGGCGTGTCCAA
The DNA here is from genome assembly GCA_903064625.1 of Mallotus villosus. Classification (NCBI taxonomy): domain Eukaryota; kingdom Metazoa; phylum Chordata; class Actinopteri; order Osmeriformes; family Salangidae; genus Mallotus; species Mallotus villosus. Next base: position 54,968 of record CAEFZP010000413.1, on the reverse strand, counting down.
ATGGCACAAGGCTGCAGGCTTGAAGCTGAGGGTTGAGGCTGAGGGTTGAGGTGGAAGGCTGAAGGCTGAGGTGGAAGGCTGAAGGCTGAGGGTTGAGGCTGAAGGCTGAGGGTTGAGGTGAGGGTGGAGGCTGATGGTTGAGGCTGAAGGCTGAGGGTTGAGGCTGAGGGTTGAGGCTGAAGGTTGAGGCTGAAGGCTGAGGCTTGAGGCTGAGGGTTGAGGCTGAGGGTTGAGGCTGAAGGCTGAGGGTTGAGGCTTGAGGCTGAAGGCTGAGGGTTGAGGCTGAAGGTTGAGGGTTGAGGCTGAAGGTTGAGGGTTGAGGCTGAAGGTTGAGGGTTGAGGCTGAAGGTGGAGGCTGAAGGCTGAGGCTTGAGGCTGAAGGTTGAGGGTTGAGGCTGAAGGTTGAGGGTTGAGGCTGAAGGTGGAGGCTGAAGGCTGAGGCTTGAGGCTCGCCTGCTTGGGAGCGCTGTGTTGTTTTGTGGGGTGGGTGTGAGGGCTCTGTGTGCTCTCCCGTGGTAAGGCTGCTGTGTGTGTGTGTGTGTGTGTGAGAGGGCTACATGACTCAGCACAGCAGCCTCTTTAGCAGTCCTGCTGATTTACCAGCTCCCAGAATGCACTGGGTCACTGGCATGCTCCACAGGAAGAGGAAGTGACCTCATAACCCCCTCACATACCGACACACAGTTCTTTCCTATACTGAACAACAGGGGAGCCCCATTTAGTCATTTCCTCATCATTTGGAGGGAATCCTCAGGAGAAGGTTCCGGATGACAAACACACACACACAGATAACGTTCTGACAAGCCCTCTGCCTTATTAGCGCAGCACACAACAGCCGGGTCGCCATGGGTTACAGTAGCTCCACAACAGCTGTGTCCGAAGGTAACCTCCAGCGTCCTGGCTTTGGGGTGAATTGATACGGCACGTTGCACCAACTGACCTTCAGCGATGTGCTGAGTTCGGTATGTCGACGTACGTGCTGTCTGAAACCTTAAGCTCCAGACCGAAGGTGTCAATGAGGAGTGACATCATCCCTCCATGTAATACACCAGCATGCCCTAGTTTCTTTAACTTGATGCTTTGAGTGTCCTATACACCAAGGTGCTGTGCAGTGTGCATGTACTGCGTGTGTGTGTGTGTGTGTGTGGTGGGCCGTATGTACCGAGTGTGTCATTGGAGAGAACGGGTATCTGAGCACAGTAATTAGGACATACTGACCCATGAATCACATTAAAGATGGATGAACTTCGGAAGCTTCCTGTCTGTGTGTGTGTGTCTGTGCGTGTGTGTCTGTCTGTGTGTGTGTTCACTACAGGTGTATCCGTTTCAGCTCCTGAATGGAGTGATATCTTCTGATAACACTAAGGGAACTATAGATGAGGACGTGAGGGGAGCGAGAGGAGAGAGGAGAGTGTTACTAGACTGCAGAAGGAGCTGTGGGAAATGATGTTGTCATACGTAACGACATCAGTATCATTTAGTCTGGTGGCTTTGTCAGGAAGTTCTCTCTCTCTGTGTGAATGAATTGATAGCATCGGAGGAAGAAAAGGGATCTTAAAGGTTAGGGCAGTAACGACATAATGGCTGCCATACGGCAAGCAGAAGGTCAGGACCAAGTGATTTGTTGCTATGGCGAGGCAAAGTGGCTATCGCCATCAAATGACGTTAGGCTAGTCATAAAGCTCAGACGTTATGAGAGCCGTGCCCTCCAGCCAGCATAATGGTGTCTGGGAGAGAGAAGTTATCGTAGGTGCTGAAAGGTGAGTAGGCACACTGGGTGTACGGGTCCATTCAGACCTGACGGCGAGAGGGGAAGGAACCTAATTATGTTTAAGAGACACAACGAGACAGGGTGGTTTCAGTGAGCGGTGGTCGTCTGCTGTGAGCTGTGACTGGCGGCACGCGGCAGGAAGTGAGCTGTACCTTGATGAGGTTGAGTTTGGGAGGGCCAGCCTCGCGGCAGGAAGTGAGCTGTACCTTGATGAGGTTGAGTTTGGGAGGGCCAGCCTCCGTGTCTGTACCTTGATGAGGTTGAGTTTGGGAGGGCCAGCCTCTGTGTCTGTACCTTGATGAGGTTGAGTTTGGGAGGGCCAGCCTCGCGGCAGGAAGTGAGCTGTACCTTGATGAGGTTGAGTTTGGGAGGGCCAGCCTCGCGGCAGGAAGTGAGCTGTACCTTGATGAGGTTGAGTTTGGGAGGGCCAGCCTCGCGGCAGGAAGTGAGCTGTACCTTGATGAGGTTGAGTTTGGGAGGGCCAGCCTCGCGGCAGGAAGTGAGCTGTACCTTGATGAGGTTGAGTTTGGGAGGGCCAGCCTCCGTGTCCTTCCTGGTGTCTCTGGCTTCCTGTCGGTGACGCTGCCTGACGATGTACTCAAAGGTGCTCAGCCTGTTCCACACTGGAAGAGAGAGGGAGGAGTGTCAACACACACACACGCTCACTGACCCCTCCCTACACACCCCACACATACTCACAGACCCCTCTGCCCCCTCCCTACACCCCCACACACACACACACACCCACCTGTCTTCTGACTACAGGTACAGTACATGATACGGAACTAACCACCTATCTCTGTAATTTCGGTTCTTCATCAATCTGTCACCTACACTGGGTCGTACATCGTGTTCTGGGCTCCAGTGAAACTGTCTCCAGCCTGCTCTCTCCTGCCCCCTGGTGGAAACTCCTCACATAACTTACTGAACTTTAAATGAATACATTAGTAAGTACTTTACTAACTTTTCCCCAAACATCAACACAACACGAAAAGAAAATGGTCTTACACCGCACACACCTCTAACCCTACACACTGCTCTACCTAGCGTGAAAAGTAGCCCCTTCTTCTTCTTCTGTGGTGTTTCTTTGTGGGTGTGGGTGTTTCTTTGTGGGTGTTTCTCCTCCCCTGACATTGCCCACAGCCAGGCAGGCAGTGTTGGCGCCAATTAGATAATTGTCATGGTGACGCCGAGTCATTTATAGGCCCCGTGGATCCCCATGCTGAGATCACACTGGGTGCTGCCATGGGCACAGCTTGACTGGGTGTTGCCATGGGCACAGCTAGACTGGGTGCTGCCATGGGCACAGCTAGACTGGGTGCTGCCATGGGCACAGTTAGACTGGGTGCTGCCATGGAAGAGCACTTGATGGAGAGATCCAAGGAGAGAAAACAAGCTAGGCTGTTAAGCTTGAACATGAAGACGAAGATAGGGACTTACTGACTGTTATTCGATTATTATTATTATTATTAAGTGGGTTTAGGTTTATCAACAACAACAACAAAGCCACTTGGACAGGAGATCACACAAACTGTGTTTGGCCGTGAGCACATGTCAAATCAAGCTAATTGGAAGAGATAGGCTTATTTAAATAGAGCCTAGTGTGTGTATAAACAAAGCAGCAGCCAGCTACAGGATGGAATTATGGGCTGTTATCAGAAGGTGTGAGTGTGTGCGTGTGGTGTCCATGGTAACCAGGCCAAGCACTTGACTGGTCAGCGCTGTCTCAACCAACTGGTATTTGACAGAGTACTGTTACGGTCGTCGTTCGTCTAGGTGAACCAAATAAGGCTAACACACAGCGCTAACAGCGGCGGGCCCCGACCGGTGGTAAAAGTAGGGAAAAGGTCTCTTACCCGCTTGCCAAGTACAGGCTACTCCCTCCCCGTCTCCTGGACAGCCCACGCAGCCGTTTGTGTGGCGGACAGCTCGCACGCGGTTGGTCGTCGTTTAGGTTTGGATATCCAGTGCAAGGCGCGGTGGCACACCAAGAGTGTGGGTGGTAAGAAGTCGGGGACAACCGGTCGATCTCAAGATGGAGGTAGCTATGCCCACTTCGGAGGTTCCCCCTTGCTACCGCCATCCGGGAGTTTAAAAACAATAAACCCCTCCCCTTAATTAGCGGGTCTCCAATCGGGAGTGTATCACTCCCCTTCCCCAATCACCACCAGGTGCAAGGCCGCCGCGCCACTAATGTGTTATCTTAAAAGTTACCCTAGAGAAAGGCCTCTAAACCTCCTCTCACCCTGCCACTAGGCGTGCGCATAACAGTCCTCCCCCCCTCAAGAGAAAAGGACAACAAAATAATCCTACAACACCAATATTTTTTTTTACTTTTCGCATTTTCACTCCCCTCACTCTAGAGGAGTCCAATAAAAACATGTCACAATACAGAATGATCGTCAGTAGTAGTAGTAGTATTAGTCTACCACAGTCCGGGTAAAAATCACGTCCGATAAGTCTGGGGATCCCAGAAACCATGGCCAAGGGAGTTCTATCTCCACCTCAACCACCGTCATCAATGGGCATCACCACCGGATCCCTGAACAACGCCGGGTAGGCCCATACCATAGCACAATAGGCACCTCCCACGTTCAGGACATCACGTCTCGCCGACAAAAGACAAAACATTGCCACATCCCAGTCCTTGGGGCACTCCACACCAAATATCTGCATTGGCAAGGTCGGATGGCCCCTCTCACGAGCCCCCTGTAACTCGGGATGATAAGCCGAGGACAGTACCTGTGTGATCCCAAGCTCACACATGACCTTCTGGAACACTCCAGAGGTGAACCTGGTCGCTCTATCTGCCTGAACCTCTTTGGGCAGCCCCACAAGCGAAAAAGACTGCAGCCGCGACTCCCTGATCATCGGCGCCCAGATGTTGTGTATGGGGACCGCTTCTGGAAACCGCTCGGCCACATCCTCACTGGTCACCAAATAGTCCGGCTCTTTCCTGGTTCGGGGCAGAGGGCCAACCCCCTCCGCGATCACCCGACCTTCGTTAACCAAACGCTCCCGGGAGATGGTGGTATCCCGTACTGGAGCCAGAGAAGGATAAGGGTCTTCCTTTACTGAACACAGATGCTCACACCCCACAGCCTGAGCAAACACTGTGTCCGCAAGACTGACCAGGTCCCCCTCCTCAGCAGAGGGCGAAACCCCCGGCCTCTTCTCAACCAGAGGTGGCACTTGACCAGCTTGGGCTTCCGCTTTCCGGGTCTGAATCACCACCTCCGGATGTTCTGGCACCAGCGGCGGCACATCTGGGACTTCCAGTGGAGTGAAAACCACAACAGGGGTCACACCTACTTGGAAACCTGCCAAATCCTTGCCTAATAAAAGGCTAGTGCCTGGAACGGGCAGCGTGGGCACCACACCCACAGTCATTTCTCCAGTCACTACCTCAGGACGCTCTCGCACCAGCGGAGGCCCTTTAGCTTCGGGCCAGTCACCCTCCCGAGCCACGACCTCGAAAGCCTCAAAAAGGGTATCCACATCCTCCTCTAAGAATACTGGCATCGGAGGTAGGGCGGAACGGACATCAAAACGGGGCTCCAAAGGCCCCCCCCCACGGTTGGCCTTCAACCGGGCCAACTCCAACTGGGCCGACAGATTCCTCTGCCGCTCCTCCCTCTCTGCCTGAAGGTTCTTGTCTCGCTCCTCCACAGCCCACAACACCTCCAACTCCAGCGCTTCAATCAGGAGTTCAGCCAGTGCGGGTTTCAGGGTACCTTCTGGCACCTCTACCTCTTGCTCTGCCGCAAACTGCAACATCTGAGTTTCTGTAAGCTGTTGGAGCATTCGGCGGGAGTGCAACGCCATCCACCCCACCAGATCATCTCCCTGACAGTCACTAAACATGACAGCGGTAAATAGCCAAAAACGTCAACACCACACTGGCTAGCTTACAGCTACCAGCTCCAGTTCACCATGCACAGCCACTGCTGTCAACAAACCAACAATCCAGCTAGGCTACCAACACTAGCTAACACTCGTCTCACAGCTCCTACGCAAAGTAGATCCGCTACCTACGACAAGCCCAACACAACAAACAGCTGTCGCTACCACAACTCACTCCGTCACTCAAACGCCCTCCCTGCTAGCTAATATAATTAGCCCCCACAGTTCGGCATTACGTTTCGGACGAGCCCCCAATTGTTACGGTCGTCGTTCGTCTAGGTGAACCAAATAAGGCTAACACACAGCGCTAACAGCGGCGGGCCCCGACCGGTGGTAAAAGTAGGGAAAAGGTCTCTTACCCGCTTGCCAAGTACAGGCTACTCCCTCCCCGTCTCCTGGACAGCCCACGCAGCCGTTTGTGTGGCGGACAGCTCGCACGCGGTTGGTCGTCGTTTAGGTTTGGATATCCAGTGCAAGGCGCGGTGGCACACCAAGAGTGTGGGTGGTAAGAAGTCGGGGACAACCGGTCGATCTCAAGATGGAGGTAGCTATGCCCACTTCGGAGGTTCCCCCTTGCTACCGCCATCCGGGAGTTTAAAAACAATAAACCCCTCCCCTTAATTAGCGGGTCTCCAATCGGGAGTGTATCACTCCCCTTCCCCAATCACCACCAGGTGCAAGGCCGCCGCGCCACTAATGTGTTATCTTAAAAGTTACCCTAGAGAAAGGCCTCTAAACCTCCTCTCACCCTGCCACTAGGCGTGCGCATAACAGTACCCACAACACACTCCCACACGCACAAACACAAACACGCACATTCACACACACAAATACAAGCAGCCATCAGCACATATACACACACACTCTCTCTTACACACACCCTCACTTACTCTTACACACACACACACACACACACTCATGCACAGAACCAACGCCTGTTTGACCACCAGCAGGTCACTGCAGGGGCACTCACACTGTTCGACACACATAGTCCCTCTGTTCTGTTGCGTGAGATTATAGGAGTTATTGTGCTGGCTATCATAGGAGCTCAGGGGGAGTGAGGAGGAGAGAGGTGTAGTTATCAGGTTTACTGTGACATTTTAGGCTTTGTGCTATTGCTGCTACTGCAGACAAGGTTAGATGAGTAAGGTGTGAGTTACAGCTGTCCACACGAAACACACCGTATGAGGAATTATAGGACATTGTACAGAATCACTCAGGATCTGTGATGCAGTCTGTACTTCAGAGTTGAGTGAATATCTGCTGGTCACTTGGGCACATTGTGAATGAGCTTCTGTAAAAGGAAGCTTGAGCTTGGAGATTATTCAAGTATGAAAGTGCAACACATACAGACATACAATGACAGACAGATGGAGACAGGCAGGTAGGGACAAAGACAGACAGAACAGACACTGGGCCAGACAGGCAGGGCCAGAGAGAGACAGGCCCAGAGAGACAGACAGGCCCAGGGAGACAGACAGGCCCAGAGAGACAGACAGGCCCAGAGAGACAAACAGGCCAGAGACAGACAGGCCCAGAGAGACAGACAGGGCCAGAGAGACGACAGGGCCAGAGAGAGACAGACAGGGCCAGAGAGACGGGCAGAGAGGACAGGGCCAGAGAGAGACAGACAGGGCCAGAGAGAGACATGGGCCGGGCACAGGGAGAGAGAGACAGACAGGCCCAGACAGAGACAGACAGGCCCAGACAGAGACAGACAGGGCCAGACAGAGACAGACAGGGCCAGACAGAGACAGGCAGGGCCAGAGAGAGACAGGCAGGGCCAGAGAGAGAGAGACAGGGCCAGAGGACAGGGCCAGAGAGAGACAGACAGGGCTAGAGAGAGACAGACAGGTCCAGAGAGAGACAGGTCCAGAGAGAGACAGACAGGCCCAGAGAGAGACAGGCAGGGCCAGAGAGAGACAGACAGGGCCAGAGAGAGACAGGCAGGGCCAGAGAGAGACAGACAGGGCCAGAGAGAGACAGGGCCAGAGAGAGACAGACAGGCCCAGAGAGAGACACAGGGCCAGAGACAGACAGGGCCAGAGAGAGACAGACAGGCCCAGAGAGACAGACAGGCCCAGAGAGAGACAGACAGGCCCAGAGAGAGACAGACAGGCCCAGAGAGAGACAGACAGGCCCAGAGAGAGACAGGCCCAGAGAGAGACAGACAGGCCCAGAGAGAGACAGAGAGGAGAGACAGGCCCAGACAGAGACAGGGCCCAGAGAGAGACAGACAGGCCCAGAGAGCGACAGACAGGGCCAGACAGAGACAGACCGGCCCAGAGAGACACAGGGCCAGAGAGAGAGACAGGCCCAGGAGAGAGAGAGAGACAGGGCCCAGACAGAGAGACAGACAGGCCCAGAGAGAGACAGACAGGCCCAGAGAGAGACAGACAGGCCCAGAGAGAGACAGGGCCCAGAGAGACAGACAGGCCCAGAGAGAGACAGACAGACTTACTGAGGTAGATGTGGAAGCAGAGCAGATGGCCCAGCAGCAGGGCGCAGAGCAGGCCCATCGCCACGGTGATGCCGGCCATGGCAGGAATGGCGGCTCCCGCCGTGGAGACCGGCGCCACGGGAAGGAACACGAACCACACCACCGTCTCGTTCTTCACTGCAGGGGGACGGAGGACGGGGGACGGGGGACGAGACACGGCGAGATAAGACACAGCAAGCCTCTGATGTTTCTCATGCTTCTGTCGGTCCGGTCCTGTGTGTCGATGTCACTTCCTGCTCTGTTACCTTACTTGACCAGGTCTCCCTTGAAACAGGTCTGAATGTTTTTTTCCCTGGTTAAATGAAGCCTATGCTTTGACATTTGTATGTTGTTTACTTTCAAGTTTACAGCAACGGTCTAGGTAGAATCTGGCCTTGTCCCTATGCTGCATGTTTCCCCTCTCTCTCTCTCTCTCTCTCTCTCTCTCTCTCTCTCTCTCTCCCCTGCCCTTCCTGTCATACTTCACCTTAGTCATCAGTCAAAAAAAACATTTTTTAAAACATAAAAAAATCCCCCAAAATCAATACATATATGTATACAGTACCAGTCAAAAGTTTGGACACACATCAACGGAAATGCATCCAAACTTTTGACTGGTACTGTACATTAATTTTTTCCCACCCTTTCACATTTCCCCCTTAAACACACGTACTGCATTTCACACTTACACATCTACTCACACCTACTGCCCTCTTGCACAGGGTTCTGAAATGTCAACAGTGTGTGAGTGTGAGCAGCAGCAGAGCGGTGTGTGACAGGGGCCTTGATGTTTACCTTGAAAGTGTTTGTCAGTGCGCAGCTTGGAGGGATCCAAGAAGAATTCAATAAACACGTAGCTGGCTATGACCACCACCAGGACTAGACCCAGCAGGGCGGAGATCACACTGTTCAGGAAAAGCCTGGAGGAGGGAGAGGAGGAGAGGTTACACAGGGCTGGTCGAGAGGAGGAGAGGTTACACAGGGCTGGTCGAGAGGAGGAGAGGTTACACAGGGCTGGAGGGGAGGTTACACAGGGCTGGTCGAGAGGAGGAGAGGAGGAGAGGTTACACAGGGCTGGTCGAGAGGAGGAGAGGTTACACAGGGCTGGAGGGGAGGAGGAGAGGTTACACAGGGCTGGAGGGGAGGTTACACAGGGCTGGTGGAGAGGAGGAGAGGAGGAGAGGTTACACAGGGCTGGTCGACAGGAGGAGAGGTTACACAGGGCTGGTGGAGAGGAGGAGAGGAGAGGTTACACAGGGCTGGAGAGAGGGAGGTTACACAGGGCTGGAGGAGAGGAGGAAGGTTACACAGGGCTGGTCGAGAGGAGGAGAGGTTACACAGGGCTGGTCGAGAGGGAGGAGAGGTTACACAGGGCTGGTCGAGAGGAGGAGAGGTTACACAGGGCTAGTCGAGAGGAGGAGAGGTTACACAGGGCTAGTCGAGAGGAGGAGAGGTTACACAGGGCTGGTCGAGAGGAGGAGAGGTTACACAGGGCTGGTTGAGAGGGGGAGAGGTTACACAGGGCTGGTCGAGAGGGGGAGAGGTTACACAGGGCTGGTGAGAGGAGGGAGAGGTTACACAGGGCTGGTGAGAGGAGGAGAGGTTACACAGGGCTGGTGAGAGGGGGAGGAGAGGTTACACAGGGCTGGTCGAGAGGAGGAGAGGTTACACAGGGCTGGAGGAGAGGAGGAGAGGTTACACAGGGCTGGTCGAGAGGAGGAGAGGTTACACAGGGCTGGTCGAGAGGAGGAGAGGTTACACAGGGCTGGTCGAGAGGAGGAGAGGTTACACAGGGCTGGTCAGAGTCCAGTAGTCAGAGGAGGAGAGGTAACAGGGCTGCATGTTTTGAGATGTTAGCCCATGTTCTGTCTACGGAGAGCGTTACACGGGCTGGTCGAGACGAGGGTTATCCCTCTGTCTGACAGCACCAGATTGTAGTTAAACAGACCAGCGTGGTGTAGGGCAACACACACATACACAGGCAAGAGATATAGTCTGCAGGGCGTTGAGTAGGGGAGATCCTTACTATGCTAGGGCTAGATCCTTACTATGCTAGGGCTAGATCCGTACAATGGTAACTGTCTTATTCTGACACCAACATGACCAACAACACAATATATGTATTCATGTGTTGGCCACATCTGGTATGCGTTTCTTAGGAAAGGGCATCAAATTATGTACAACTGTGACTTTATTTGTGCTCTTAAAAACATGTGGCTAAAATGCCCCTAAGCATGAGAGAGTCTGGTCTAACTCAAGTCTGACGAGGCTCTATGTTTCAAGCGCTGAATATTCTACTCGGGCGATGGGGGGGGGGAATTCTCCGGGTGATGTGTGAAATAAAATCTCTAAACGCAAAACCGAAGCTTCGTTGTTTTGGGTTCACTGTTCCCCGTTTGTAAATAATACATCTTAGATTAGACTGAGGCTTATTGTATTACTTTCTCAATAATGCACGATAGAAAAACAAGTGACATTTACAAGCCTGTGTATGGTGTACTTTATCCATGAGTGTTTGAGCATGTGACAGGTCCCTAGTGGACTGTGACAGGTCCCTAGTGGACTGTGAGAGGTCCATAGAGGACTGGCTGGTCTAAGGACGTCACTAGCGTTGTTGTAGGACCCTGTCCTATGAGACGAAGGGAGGGATACGGAAAGAAGAAAACAGGTGAGCTGATGAGGTTAAGATGGTAAAAGGAGGAGCAGGCGCAAGAGAGAGAAAGGAGAGAGAAGGGAGTGAGAGAGAGTAGGGAGGGAGAGAGAGAGTGAGAGAGAAGGGAGGGAGAGAGAGAGAGAGAGTGAGAGTGAGAGTGGGAGAGGTGCAGTGATGTAGCGAGATGAGAGAGCGATGTGAGATGAGAGCGGAGAGCTGAGAGTCTGAGATGAGAGAGCGAGAGTCGCGAGCGGGAGAGATGAGAGCTACGGCGAGTCGATCGAGAGGGAGAGTGAGAGAGGAGTAGAGTAGAGAGATGCAGGGAGAGTGAGAGACGGAGACAGAGACGAGAGAGACCCACCAGTAGTTCCTGCTCCCCACACAGTTGTTGAGCCACCTGCAGTGATGGTCAAAGCTGGCCACGCACTTGTTACAGGCACTGCAGTGCTTCGATTTGGGACCCCTGTAACAGGAAGCACATCCATTTATCACACATACATGCATGCTCACACACACACAAACATTTATATATGTTATATAGAAGAAATGCTCACATAGCATTCGGATGAAACTACATTGATTTAAGATTTTAAACCACAACACAGGACGTGGGTTAGATGGATAATAGTCTAATTGCCGGGAGGTGCAGAACCAATGTACCTGTGTTGTCACTTGTTTCAAATGGAAAACAAACCCCATGCATTACTTGCACATTTTCCATCTCTACAGCAACCTACTTACGGCTGCTGTTTGTAATCCCAGCAGACCAGAGTGAGTAATCTAAACCGACTGGTAGTTTAGCAGTGACAGCGCAGGAAGGGCGGTGGTGACGGAGGAGAGAGGGAGCTCTAAAAACACACTTAGCGCTCTTCATTATGAACCAGAGCGTGAAATCCACTACTTCAGTCTCTTCCTCTCCCTTTCAGACACCTCCTCATCCCTCTCTCATCTTTCTTTCATCCCCAGGCTTTCATCCCCCCCACTCTACCACACCCTTTTCCTGTCCTCCGCCTCCTCCTCCTTCCTCTCCTCCTCTCACAGACTACTGCCCACGTCGTCGTCCTCCACGTCAGCAGCAGCCTGCTTCCCAATTCTCTCGCCCTTCTTTTCTACTCTCTCGTTCGTTTCTCTTCTCTACCTGCCAATCGTCCATTCGTCTCTCCTCCTCGTCATCTCTCTCCTCTATCCTTCTCCAACCCCCACCCACTCCAATACCCCTCCCTCCACTGACCCTGTTACGAAGCCTGAAATGCCAACAGGGATGGAGCTGCTTGTGTGTGTGTGTATGTGTGTATGTGTGTGTGTGTGTGTGTGTGTGTGTGTGTGTGTGAGATGCTGTCGTTGTCTGCCAGCTCACCTGACCTCGATTCACTCATGTTTTTAGTTTTTTTTGGGTTCCTCCTTAAATCATTTCAGTGTGGTACAGAAAGCATGATCACCGAACATGTGACGATCAGCCTTCAGGCGAACGCCCATCGCAGATGAATGCAGCTCATTATTGAAACTCCAGTCTAGAACTGGCATAGAACCTTCACTGACTAACATCAGTGGATTGCATTTCTGCTATCTGCTAAAAGAGACAGAACTGTGTCATCAAACGCGATGTACAGTAACCTACTTTTGTTCCTATCCTTCTACGACACCCCTTTATCTATTATTAATGACGATCTATAAAGTCTTATTCATTATCCATGACGATGTGCGGCGGGAGACTCACACGTCCACTTCGCAGAGGTAGCAGTGGCAGTTCTCGATGACGTGGGCGTGTTTGGTCCGGTCGAAGACGGGCACGGGGCCCTTGTAGCTCTTGGCTCGCACGTTGTAGTCGGCGGGGTCGATGGACACCGCCGTCAGGTGTACAAACAGGTGACACACAAACATGATGCCCGTGCACTGGGGGGGGACTGGGTGAAGGAGCAGTTGTTTTGTAAATATATATAGTTATGGTGCCTGTATTAACACATTATCAACACTCACACACACACTGTTTCTTTCTATCTGTCTTGTACGTACACACCTAGAATTTCTGACGCTGAGACTATGGTTCATGGTATTCCAGTGGGTCGTTTTGACAATGTACACTGTCCCCGACTATATGTCTATACATAGACTATATAGAATATACATATGACTCAAGTGACTGACACAAACACTGCAGCTATCCACGTTTCACGACGAGCTACAAACAGCGCAGCAGGGTCGAGGACCCGTCAAAAGATACAATATAGCCCGCTGGTATCCAATGGGAAGGCAGGAGGGGGACGAACACTCCGAAGCCGGTGACTGCGAAGTATAGATAAAGGATCCAGGCCAGGAGCTGAAAGGGGTGCGGAGGCCAGCTCCAGCCGTTGGTGCGGGAGCACAGGGGCAGGTCGACTCGCCGAGGGCCACCCTCGCTTACCGGGGCCGTACGATTGGGGTTCTTACTGCACACATCCATAGGGGGAGGGGTGGCCTTCTGCGGGCACAGAATAGAACAGTGGAACACTATCTGGTCATGGAACTTTGACAATTACAGACCGATCATATAGCATCTACTTCCCAATTACGTGTTGAGAGCGAGGGAGGGGGGTTGTTAAATTGCCGGTTATAGTATTACAGTAGCTAAAGTGCGGATACCTCAGTGTGGCTCTATATTCTGCATATATGGACAGGTAACTACTATATTGGTGTTGAATAAATGTGTCGACAAATAGAGGAAAACGGCGAAGGTTACTCACCTTTTCAACGCGGGTTGAATCGTGCTATGATGTGGTTGCGACGAGGTGATTTTGTCCGGGGCATTTTAGACTGAGATCACAACCTGGCACGTGTGGGGTAACGTTAGCCTGGCGCGGGGTGTCAACAAGCAAGCCATCTCTCGACACATCTTGAAACGTTATCCCTGTTCCGCATCAGCAGACAGCAACTGCACCGCTACAACGTTAGACTAGTTACATTCCGTACCGTGGCAAGCTGCCGACGACACTACAGGCGCAACCACAACTGACTAGCGACTGAGGCGAATATCCTGCTTTCAGTCTCACCATATGTTCGCTAGATATTGCCTGTCAGAAAGCGTGCTAACGTTAGCTATTAGCTAAGGTATAATCTGGCTTCTCAAAGGGCTCGATATATTATTTAATAACACAAGTAACCAACCTTATGTATTGTAGTGGTGGCAGTGGATGACTAGGCTTGATTATATTCTGCTAGCTAACAAACACTGGCTATGTTTGTTTGCTAGACGCTTTAGCTGCAGTAAGTTAGCTCTAGCTAGCTTGTCTAACGAGTGTTACCCATCAGGCTAGGCACTGTAGTTATAGTTAGGTACTTACTGGTAACTAGCTAGCTATCCAACGCTAGCTCATTTATTTTGCCTGGTAACGTTGTTGGATGAGAACCAATCAGCTACCTTGCACTACAAATCATATTTTAATTATATCATATAACGGTAGCTAACGGTTACACGTAAGCAGTGTTATTTAGCTAGCTAGTCAAAGTGCATTGAAAATCCTCTTCTCGACTCCACTCACAACCCTTGGCTACGCTGTTTCCCTGGTAACGACCCAGCTACCATTTCTATTGGACGAGGCTACATATTAATCTTTGCCACTGAGGTCCTATGAAGTCACAGATTCGGAGTCAGAAAAAAAATCGAGGTTCGCCAATACGTGGCGAAGTGTTGAGATAAGACACAGACCGTAGATCAGTGCCTACTATGCGTTTCGCCCATGACCCGCTGCTGGTAGCACTTACACAACTGTACCACTAGATGCCAGAATTAGCCTAAAATCGGTATCATACATGCAGACTCCTTGGCAGCCTCTGTCGGTACATGCCGTAGCTTTCATTCCTGTACCATGCTTTTCTCTGTTGGATTTATTAGCATTCCTCCGGTAGGAGGAACCTATTGTAATTTCATTTTACGTTACATACTCAGAACAGGAAGACTTATACTAGATAATGTCCTGTGTCCTGTTGGTGGAACGCCGACACTCAGTATTAGTGTGTAGATATTGTGTATGTCTGTATGAGAAAGAACTGTTTTTATGTAATGGCAATTGCAGCTGCATTGTAATGTGTGTCCCTTGCACATTCATACACATAGACATTCACAGAGAAAGTTATATTGGCCTTTAGAAACCAAGGAAGTGGTAGTAGACGGCTTGTAATGGCTTGATTTATTAAACCTTGTAATTGCTTTTATAGGCCTCGTTTAGGGCGCATAAGGGATGGATTGTACCAAAAAAAAATCAAACTATGCTTTGTAGTGTCATCTATCTTTCAACGAGGTGTTAAAGGCCTTTCCAAATAAGTACATTGCCATTTTCCAGTAATTATATTTCCGATGATTGCAGACAGCATGAGAACAAGCCAGTGTTTTTTTTCCGGCTGGTCTTGAACCATGTGTTTCTATTCAATGCAAACTTTGTTCCTTTGCTTTCTACTGCATTCTGTGGGGTGACTCTTAACAACATGCAGACCTTGACCCCAACTGCTTTTTTTCAGCAGGGATCGCAATAAGAACACGACTGACGGGAAATGATTTGAGTGTTCACTTCACTTATCATTCAGAGGTCGCGACCTCCTGCCTCTAATTTTACAACCCGTCAATCCCCCTAAAGAGCAGAAACGCCATTCTAACCAGAGAAAATTGCCCAATAAAATATATAAATTTTAAATCATGACATCTTTCTCTCTTGTAAATCACTCATTGTGGGGCGTCCTAGACGAGGGGCATGGGAAGAGGTGCAGAAGAAGAATGAGGAGAGGGGGTCTCCATCCCTTGTAAACCCCCCAACGCTGACCCTTAACCCTGCCCCCAGGCCCGGCCTCACCCTCCCCACGCACGGAGGTGCAGAGAGGGGTCACGGTGTGGAGCTGAGTGGGGCTCTGGGAGGGTCAGTGTGGGGGGCTCTGGGAGGGTCAGTGTGGGGGGCTCTGGGGGGTCTGTGGGGGGCTGGGAGGGTCAGTGTGGGGGGGCTCTGTTTCCTGAGGCGACCTCAAAGGACATCTGGACATTCGTATTAACTGAAAAAGAAAAAAAGGTGTCTTATAGTGAAAACACAGGCAGGCAGGCTGTCCCACTGGAGTCACTGCTACAAGCACAGCGCGCACCAGGGCCCTGGCCTCGTCGGAGCACTGGGGAACACTTTATCACCCTGGACCAGGAGGAAGGACGGAGAGTTGGCCACCGGCGAGATTCTAAACAGGTCATTTGAGGCCAATGAGAGATGCAAAGGATTAACTCTGGATAAGAAACAGATAAATTAAGTGTGATGTGTGTGTGTGCGAGCGCGTTGTGTGTGTGTGTGCAAGCGTGTCGTACGAGTGCTGAGTGTGCCGTTGTGTAATCTTTGGAAAGCGCTGCACGTGTGGGTTGTGAAGTTGACGCTGTTTAAACTCAGTGACACGGCCGGGTAATATCCCGCAGAGCTTTGAACAATGTAAGCTATTCCCATGAATTTGCAAGGTTAGGCAAGATGCTGGGTGATCGGGCAATATAGAGTTTAGCCAGTGCGTGTGTGTGTGTGTGTGTGTGTGTGTGTGTGTGTGTGTGTGTGTGTGTGTGTGTTAGGGAGGTAATAAAGAGGCCTTCTTCTTCTTCTTCTCCCCAATGGAAAGTTTGGACTGCTCTACTGACAAGAGGGATCTGGGT
This sequence comes from Mallotus villosus, assembly GCA_903064625.1. Classification (NCBI taxonomy): domain Eukaryota; kingdom Metazoa; phylum Chordata; class Actinopteri; order Osmeriformes; family Salangidae; genus Mallotus; species Mallotus villosus. The sequence continues at coordinate 38,521 of CAEFZP010000413.1, read as the reverse complement.
TTCCTTTGGCAGATTTGCACACACACACACACACACTCACATCCACACACTCACACACTCTCACATCCACACAGACTCTCAGAAACACACACACATGCACGCACACATGTACATGCATTCATACACAAATGCTCCGACACACACAGCCAGACACACACACATTCTCTATTTACCTTCCCCCCTTCTCTTTCAATCACTCACAAACACACACACACACACACACACAATCAAATACAGACACAGACATACACATGCTGTAGAGGGAAAGAGTCAAACACAGCAGGATATTAGACACACATCAAACACACCATACACACACACACACACACACACCATACACACATCAAACACACCATACACACATCCTAGTTTGTTCTCTGGACGTCCACATGGAGCTGGCGCGTGGTTCAAAAGAGGTAACGTGAAGCCTTCCACGTCTGCAATCGCTCCACGTCCGAGGTCTCTCCCTGTCTTGTCTCACCCTGTCTGCAGTCTCTCTTGCAGTCTCTCCACCCCACTAGTAACATGAATCATATTTATGTTCAAATCTAGCAACGGAACCCCCGGCAAAAAAAAATACAAATTTGAGCACACTTAGCACAAATATATTTTCTCAGAAATGTAACCCTCCCCTCCAGACCAACTGCTCACTGAGAGCTGCCCAGCGTTGGGTATCCTCTCGGAGAGGAGGGAGGAAGAGGAGGGGTGGGAAAGGGGTACTGGGAACAAGTCTGGGCACAGATTTGGGAGGTCTGGCATGGTCAGCACACAGCTTTGAGGTGGATGACAGGCCTCTTGGCAAGGCCGGTTGCTGGCCGTCTTGATATATTTAGACCTGGGTGCGGAACTGACCGGGGGTAGTCTCAGCACAGGTACGTGCTGGTTTTCTCGTGCCGATTAAACGTGACAGCGAGGTTGGTGATTTTACTGCCGCAGGGGAAATTGGAATCTAGCTGCTGGGAATGGAAGCATGTTGGTAGCCTACCTGGGCCTCTTCCCAGGTCTCTTCCCGGGCCTCTTCCTAGGCCTCTTCCCAGGTCTCTTCCCGGGCCTCCTTTGCCTAGGGCCTCTTCCCTAGACCTCTTCCCGGGCCTCTTCCTAGGCTCTCTTCCGGCCTCTTCCCGGGCCTCTTCCTAGGCCTCTTCCCAGGCCTCTTCCCAGGCCTCTTCCCGGGCCTCTTCCTAGGCCTCCCAGGTCTCTTCCCGGGCCTCTTCCCGGGCCTCTTCCTAGGCCTCTTCCCAGGTCTCTTCCCGGGCCTCTTCCTGGGTCTCTTCCTGGGTCTCTTCCCGGGCCTCTTCCCAGGGCCTCTTCCTAGGCCTCTTCCCGGGCCTCTTCCTGGGTCTCTTCCTGGGTCTCTTCCTGGGTCTCTTCCTGGGTCTCCTTTGCCTGGGCCTCTTCCTAGACCTCTTCCCGGGCCTCTTCCTGGGTCTCTTCCCGGCCTCTTCCTAGACCTCTTCCCGGGCCTCTTCCTACACCTCTTCCCGGCCTCTTCCCAGACCTCTTCCCGGGCCTCTTCCTAGACCTCTTCCCGGGCCTCTTCCTGGGTCTCCTGTGCCTGGGCCTCTTGTCCCCCTCAGTCTCCATTAGCTACTGTTCATGTGAGCTTCACCAGTTACCTTTCTTGTACTTGTATGGAAGCACACACAAACAGAAAACCACACACACACACACTTTATTCAAGCTGTTCTTTATTTCCTTAACCACCTAAACTTAAGAGCTGGGGGCCTGAGCAACTGCAGGCCCCTGTCACCTGACCCCCTCACCAATCAGATGCTGACAGAGATGACAACGCACACAGAGGAGTGACTGAAACCTACATTTTTAATGTAGGACGTTTAATCTCGAGAATCTCCCAAGAATGAACCTTGACTGTTTGAAAAATAGGGTTTGAGAAGTTATCTATGCTCGGGCCTGCAGCAGGCTCTGCCCATGGGGTACTCAAGTAAAGTATAAGCTCAAAGCTATCGGGTTGCGTTAATCTTTGCATTCCATCACACACTTTACGGTAAAGCGAGCAGATTTCTTCTTCTGGCAACTGTGTAAAAATATCCCACCCAGAGGGAATCCTGATTACGTTCCATAAAAAAAAACACATTAACGCAGAGGAAGGAAGAAGAGGAACCAAGGGATTTAAACCAAACAATATGAATGAAAGCTTTCAACAACACAACCTCCCACAGTGATGATGAGAAGATGGAGTTGTCTCCTCAGTGCCATAAAGCATACTCCCTGTCGCCGTGCCGACAGTAACCAAGGTTGCGCCGGCAACGTGTCAGGTCTGGGTGCATGTAAGCACCCTGACACGTCCTCTGCATCCACACACAGACGAAGCGCTGACCAATCTCTCGACCCCCCCCGCTGTTCCTGGCAGACGGTTTGTATTTGTGTGTCCTAGCTTCCTGTGGGAGGGGCTCGTGGGAAGCTCTGTGTGGTGTCGTCCAATCAGAGACCCACAGTCTTTATTGTCTAACAGGAAATATATCTATACTACAAACAATCACGCTGCTTTGATAAGGCCTTCGCAAAGGTACTGTATACTGTATAACTATTTAGTTTGGCAACTACCTGACAGTGTTAGTGTTATAGCTCTGGTTGTTTCAAAATGTCCCACACATCCCACATATTCAGTCTCTGTGTGTTCATTGAGGGATGGATGGAAGGCCTTTTGTTTTCCATTGACCAGGCAGTCCACCACACCACCCTTTCAACCCCTCCTCCCAAGTTCCGGGCAGAGAAAGACAGAGTAGGCGTGCGTGGGTCGTTACAATGGCAGCGCGTGCTTTTCCAAACGGCTGTTTTCTGGCAACATCCGGGGACAGCCAGGGGAAGACCTTGCTGGTCTGTGCCAGCTCTGTGGTGGAGAGGAGCTGAGCGGGCCAGGAGCTGAGCGGGCCAGGACTTGTGATGACCTGCAGTACTCTAGGACCAGCACGCACAATGAGCCTGATTTGGCCGTCTCTCTGTTTTGGGAAGAGGACACGGGGGGCGAGGGAGTCGTCGGGGCAGTACTCTGTGGTCTTGTTATCTTGTGGAGTTCCCAATTTGTTTTATTGTGTTGACTGACTGAGACAACGGCTTCAGTGTGGCCCCCGCCCCCGCTACCCCCCAAAGTATTTTTAATTACATAATTTTCAAAGTCGGTTTGGGAGTGGACACAGTTGGAAGTTGAGACACTGCGAAAATGGATCAGGGGAGAATACAACGCTGTCTCCAAATAGGTCATATCCCTGTAGAGAAACACATTAAAACCTTAAGGTTGTCTATACAACAACTGGTGCATATAAAGCCCATGCCAGTATTACATCATAGCAACAGTTGCTAAGAACAGTATACCCTTTTAACAAGCTTGTCAAGCTCCCTTCCCGACCCAGCATTTCAATTATGCCAGGCATGTGTAGCCAATCAATATGAGGGATATTCGTATAGCAGTCATCATATAGAACAGGAAGGGGGGGGGGATGGGGTCTGTAACCAGGGCCCCCATCTATTGGCTCGGAGATTTCCACAAGCCACTATGGAGACTAGTAAATTTGGGAACACTATGTTCCAGCAAACACTGGAGTCCCACAAACGTTTGAAAGGTACATTCCCCCACTGATGAACAGTACTGTACTATGTGTGAGACCTTTTGAGAGTGTTGAACTCGCAGCTTACGGCTTTATCACACATACCATTATTGTTTGAGTATTAACCTCTTAAAAATACAATAGCACTTGTTCTTTCTGTTGCGTTATGTTTTTTAATGGGGTGGGGAGGGGGGGGTGACATTTGTGATCCTTCTTTACCGTAACAGTCTTTCGAATGGTCACGCAACAACAACCTAAATTGCTCAACTTTGATTTAATTAAATTAATCCAGGATTTGACTAAATTCATTTAGCTTTGATTACTAGTAATAGTATTGTACAGGATTGTTTCTAGATTAATTATTAAGACAGCAAATAGTGTGGTAAGTAATAAACAGAAGTATAAATATTCGTTTTACTTAACAAAATATTTGATAGAAACTGGATATTTTTACTCTGACGTTTACCCAAACACCCTTTTTAATTGTACTACAAAATGTACAAATTGACTAATGTTCTAGGGCAAGGTGTTGTGTTGTTGTCCAGAGCTAATAAAGCATCAAGAGATCTTAGAACTGCAAATATGTTACTGATGAAGGTCAAAAACTAATATTTAAACTGATCTGGCTGTGTTGAATAAAAACACGGTGTCAGTTCGGCTCAACAAAAGCACATTTGATATCACATTTGAATCTACAGTACACGTAAAGTCACATTTATAGTAAGATGCCTCCACCCGAACGTTTCTATCTGAAGCGTATCTTACCATCCTTCTTGCAGTGTGTGCTTGCAAATAAACACGTTTGTGTTCTCCTACCTAGTCATAATGAACCACAACAGATGAGTGGAGCAGTCTTTCCCATAACCCAGCAGGCCTAAGGTACTTCAAGGGCTACGAATTCCCAAATGTGTGTGGATTCTATCACATCTGTGGGCCCTTACTGCTATACTCCTAAATTTACAGGAACATTTTGTTTCCTTTTAAGACCAAGCTTCACTAATCAAACTGTGATCATTGGCATAATTTACGATAGAATACTGTTTGCGGTCAAGGTTTTTTTTTAAGTGGTTGGATGTTCTGCTGCGGTATCTGTGATTTCCTGCCACACACACACTCAAGCACTAACACACACACACACACACACACACACACAAGCACTAACACGCACACACACACACACACACAGACAAGCGCTAACACACACAAACACATAGACAAGCACTAACACACACAGTCACTCATGCATGCACACATTAACTCGCACACTCTCTCACCCAACACTCTGTTAAGTCCTCGTAAACCTTCAAGTCCTGTGAACCTACTCACTCGGTAGATGACTGGTTAAAGGGTTCTCTCATGAGTCCTTACTCTCAACTTCCTGTTGCCAGTTTGAAATAATGATTGCTTGTGTCTACCTCTATTCCTCAACCGCTCTTCGTCTCCAATGCCTGTCTCATTATTCCTTTCCTTGAAAAATTGAAAAGAAAAACAACAATTATTGCTGTCCATGTTCTTCTCTTCTGTTTCCTCTGTAGTGTGTCTACTCGGCCAGCAGGCTTACATTTACATTTAGTCATTTAGCAGACGCTCTTATCCAGAGCGACACACAGTAAGTACAGGGACATTCCCCCCGAGGCAAGTAGGGTGAAGTGCCTTGCCCAGGGACACAACATCATTTTAACGTCCGGGAATCGAAACCGGCAACCTTCAATTGGTAGCACGATTCCCTAACCGCTCAGCCATCTGACCCCTCTGATATTAACCATAGGCTCTGATGACTCGATGACCGGACTTCATACTACCTGTACCGGTGTGTGTGAGACTGTTTTGCAGCCTGTACCGGCCTGTGGGAGACTGTTTTGCAGCCTGTACCGGCCTGTGTGAGACTGTTTTGCAGCCTGTTAAGTCAAAGTGGGGTCCAGATGTGACTGTGGATATGTGAACAAAGTGAAGGAAAGTTTTGAGGAAGAAAGTTCTCTCCAACTCCACTAGAACACTGTGACTTATCAGTTTAGGTTCTGGGTCTGTGAGTGAGGCAAACTTGATATTGGTTTAACCTCTCATGAATGAAGTTATCTCCCCTCTCTGCTCACATTGTTTTTTAATTTATTTTTTGTTTATTCAAGCTGTGCTGGGACACTTATCTGTAATCGGACACATCGCCAAACGCAATCTCTCCTATCCGTGTAAAAAGAGACTAAACGCTTCCTCTCTTACGAGCGATCAGGATTTTCCCGCCTTTATCCAGACGTCACCGGGAGCTGTACAGTTCACGGTCTTAAATTCTGAATTTGGATACGCACACACACACACACATACAGACACACACACACACACACACACACCACACACACATACAGACATGCACACACACACACACACACACTAGGGGCCGATATGAAAATCTCTCTAGCACGTGCAGTAATACCATGCAGAAAGCATGTCGCTTTACTTGATGGAATCTAGAGACATTAACAAAGGGGTACAGTCATGTACGCTCATTGGAGAAAACGTCCTCTTTCAAAACACGGCTGTGAAACCTGCCTCGGTTAACGGTTCCTCTGTGGTTTCCCTATAAATCGAGCAGCAGCAAGATGGTGACATTTGATTGCAGTGGGGAAAAATAAACTGGCGTTTGATAGACTTTTCCACACTTTGGTGAGTGCCAGTATCAGAAAGGGTTATTCTACATTCCCACATACCAGAATATGTATAGCTATTCAGAAGTTTCTCGCCTGAAAATCGCTCACACAGGAGATCATGGGGGCAGCTCTGAACCTCACTGTACAGACGTGGACTAAAGTATTTGGAGCAACTTACATTTTGCGTTTGCAAAGCTTGCTGGGCCTTGCCATAAAATGACTGCTAACATAATTTCACAAAGTCATATCATCAGCACAGGGGAAAGTGTGAACTAGTTCTAGCCAGGTGAAATCACTCTATCATTCTCATTGGATTTTAAGAGCAGATTGACTGCTGTAAAAGAGGGGACTATTTGCATATATTGAACATTTTCATCCCCAAAAAGCTTAAAAAATATGAAATGTGACTTATTGTATTCCAGTATTCTATAGAAACTTCATTTTTTTCCCCTGAAAAGCAAACTTTGCAAAACACATTTGTCATGTGTCACGGCTATACAGCAGGTCATGTAGGCCTGTGTATTTCTCTTGGATTCACCTTTAAGTCCACGTATCTTATTCCATGCGGTTTTTGTGCAATGTTGTGACGAGCTAGTGTGACAGGTGTGTAACAGACGTGGCCACGCGCCGTCACCAAGGGTTACGGACCGATGTTCGCCACTCACTGGGCTCGGACACTCCACCTCTGACTTGCCAAGCGCGACCACAACTAGCTACGCCAACTAAACGCTACCTCTTCGTTGACGCGGGTGGCCTGCTACCTACTTGAGGAGTGAGTTTCACTGATTCACATCCGTTACCCTAGCAACTTCTGGTAAATTGAATGACTCATTCCATCTCTTATTAAAAAAAAACTCCCTTAATCAAATGCTTATCTCAATCATCTCAAGGTTACAAAAAAAAAGTTTGAAGTCATATTTCAAGGGAAGTTACAACAAACACTCCTGAAATCCCATGAAAAAGTGTAAACTGATTCATACACACACGTCAGACACGTCTGAAAGAAATTGCCCAAAGGACACTATTTGCAAATACACTTTCAACACAACAAGCCTCACCAGGAATCATTCACCCCACAAATAATGTCTTCAATTTCAATTATAATGCACTGAGCGGCTATAAAGGACTGCTGTGCGTCGAGTACACCGTGTACTCAAATCCGTCCCTACCCTCTCCTCTCCCAACACACAAGAGTGTCATTCTCCCAGAATCAGCCAACCAGGGGTAATAGGCTAATGCTGGTTTTTGTTTCAGTTCTTGAACAGTTTATCAGGCACCACCACTCTGTGTGTCCCCCACTGTGCACTTTCTAAAAAGACTGTTGTCACGAGAGCCGAAGGACGCCATGGAAACGAGGCTACGGTAATCAGACGGCCTCATTGTTGCCCGTCGGCGAGAGCTACTTCCTGTTTTGCTAGGGCCTCGACTGTGTGAATGAACTCGCCCTTCGTGTGATGTACTGTACATTTTGTCTCGGGCTGTTTCGATTCGAACCCTCGTTGGTGTGTAATCTGATTATTCAACAGCGGAGAACGCGGCGGAAACGAGCAGAATAGGCACGCCAACGAGCTGACAAAAGAGTGTGCGTTTGTGAGACTGTGGCACTGTCGAGGGCAGGTTAAGTACAAATGTGACACGGTGTAGGCACACACTGTGTCTGTCACAGTATACCCTGGGATACATTTGCACAGGGAAAGCCTGCTGGAACACAGGGGATGGGGGACGACGACGAAATAGACAAAGATAAGAAGAAGAAAACCCTGTTTCAACGTATAAACTTCAGAACAAGAAACGACTCTAATCTTCATGATTTATGGTGTTACGTAACATTTCTTCGTGTTCTTCTGTTGTAGATAAGCCTGTTCGAGCCAAGGCTTTTTGTCAAGGCTTTATTTTCCTCCCAGAGTTCTTCCGAACACAAGGCTAAACAGCTGGGCGTTATGTTTATGTCTGATAGACCCAGCTGCAGGCCATACAAGGACAGAGATAATAGTATGGCTTTTTGCCATTTTTGGCAAGATAACTCACTGCTGTTTAAGCGGTTGATGTAAGTTTATCACTTTTGCCCACCAGACAGCTTTATTAGAACAGATAACATCAGAAGAAGCTATTCTAGAGAAGCTATTCTACAAGTCTCATAGCCTAATTTAAAAGTCAAAGATGTCCGAAATGTTGAGAAGTTTCAAATATAAGCAGGCAAATACAGACAACGTCAAACTATCCATCATACATTTATATCGTTTTCCCCACATATACTTTTGCACGACGCGGTACACTGCAAAAATGCCCTATCAAATTTAAGAGCAACAAATTAGCTATGAGCTTGCTTATATGCTTAAACAAGTCAGTCTGGCTGCCAGAGAAGAACATTTGACTTCATAATATGTCTTAAAATATACGTGTTGTTTGCTAGAAAAGTCCAACTAGATTTTAAATGGAAAAACAAGACTATCACACTCAGATGTGAAGCTTTAGCAGTGTAAGCACTTCTGCCACCATAGCTCACTGACAAACTCTCTGCCCCCATGGTGGTTTACCACTCAATCAGTGGGGCAATTGTTAAGCAAATATACAACCACATAAAAATGTGCATAACTCAATATGAGAAACAATCGAACCGTGTCATGTTATTCCAATGCAGGGATACGGATTGTTGTTGTCAACCTTGAGTTGCAATGATGAAAACCAGTACTGAGAAGCACAGCTTGATAAAAGCATTACACCTTTGACACAATCTAACTACAATATGTCAGAAAATGATTTAAACTCCAGCTCCAAGAAAGTCAGGTTTGGGAATTCTCGGTAAAGTGTTCTTGGCTTGCTAACTTACTTGGAAGACTAAAAGTAATACATTTTGGCTGAAATGACAGAGCAAACACACTGGATCTTAGCTCATTGGCTTGTCACTGCTGGAACTCTAACGTCGCTCCCAATTTCTGTCTGAAATGTTCCTGGAAAATAGATTTGAAGTTGAGATGGCACACAGTAGTTTGCTAAAAGAGATTATCTGACACATTCCGTACAAACAAATTGATGTATTTTTCAATACCCCATACTGTTGATATATTCATAATGTATTCTAGAATTAATTCAGTAATATGTTACCACCATAGCCTCTGGGGTTCAGTTCTGTAAACTCTGATCGCGGTTTAACAGCTGTTTAGTCAACATGCTTGCGTTTGAGATCGGTGCCCTGATCAAGCATTAAAACGATTACCATCTACTTTGAAGAGGATGTCATTGAGAGTTTATAGCGCTCGAGGTAATGTGTGCACTTTTCAAAGTTGGAGTCAGATATTATAAACAAGTTGATTCCTGCCGTAATATCAAACAGTCCTCCAGTTGTGACTGAACAAACACACTTGTCTCACGCCTCAGCCCACCGTTTCAAAAACATAAATTATCTCCTTTTTATCGTTAGTCTGGAGTAATGATTACACACAGACATGACAAATACTCATATTTAGAGCATCTCTAATTCACTTTGCTTTCCAGACTTGATAAAATAAACAAAGATACACGTCCTTCTCAAAACAGTCTGTTAAACTGGTCTCACACTGAACCTTTCAACCAGGTGGACGATCCATCTTTATTTTCGAATTTCTAACTTCCACAATAAGCCCCTCCTCTGTGTCTACCTAAATGAACACATTCAAACATGTTCATCACCGTCCCAAAAAACCCTCGGTATCATCCTTTCCTCCTCTATCAAAATCAAATCATTTCAACACATTTCCATTAGTGAGATCTCACTCAACCACTGGCGACACTTTAAAGGCTGAGAATGTTATCCCCAAAAGAGGGCAATTAAATCACGTGGCAGCCTACGTAGGCTACAGCCAATATCTGAATTTCTACATGGACTTCAAATTGAGGAGAGGGAAGGCTGTGTGGACCACCTGGTTGTGATCTTGGCTTAGCCCCTTGGACTGGCTCTCCTGTATAATTATCCCCGTTTCCGTGCATAAAAAGGGGATCTGGACCTGCGTAATGAAGTCTCCCTTACAGGAATTTTAATAAAGGATCCAGATGCCAGGGCCATGTTAATCCGAGTATAAAATATAATTGTTACTAATAACAGTCGTGGCTCAAAACAAGACCTAGGTTATATTCTCGTGCTCTCTCTCACTGTGATTATCACACTTCATCTTCGGATGTTGCGACATCGTAAATAACGTCATTACAGTCCTTTTCAGTTTTTTGTGCGTATTTTGGTAGACATCTGACACATATGTGTATGTAGCAGTTATGAGATTGTAATACTATATTTGTTGTTTTGTGGTATAGAGTTTGTTTGGCGGTATTTTCAGATATAGAGAGCTTGGAGGTCCAGATTAAAGGTAGAAAAGTCGTTCGTCATGAAATTTTTGGGGCTCAAGCCAACAATCCACAGTTTGTTACTGCGTATATGAAATCACAGAGAATTTAGATTGTACTGTATATAATGGCCAAGCCCACATTCATCAGCAAAAACAGAACCTATGTAGTGTGCATTTGTCCAACATGTAGAGAGGCTTGAATACCTAAGACTTTTTTATAACAGGTCAATGTTATTTGAACTAAAGGTCAAAGGTGAATTTGTAGATAAAATGAATTCCTTGGTGGACAAAATGTTCTCCCCGTTTATAGCAAATACAAATCTGATGGTACAGATATCATGTGCCATTTTTTCCTACAGAATAAATACTTTCGAAACTATAAAATCAAGTTTCCTTTCTGCAGGCTCTTTAGAGATTCGATAACATATCAGAGCAAAGTAATTCCTTCTGGCATGGCTAATCAGTCTTCAATCTAAAGAGAATCCTATTTTGTCATTCGTTCCAAGTCTTGATATGTATTTGGCAAGTTTTTGCAGCTCGGTATTGTTGACATTGCTTAAAGATCAAACTAAGATTATCCAGCCTCCGTTTGTCCTTTATATTGTGTTTTTTATTTAGGTTTTTGGCGGATTACATTTTTTTCATGGGGAATTCTATGGTAGGGGTACTGATGCAGGGTAGCCAGGGTAAACAAACATCTGGTCTTAGTTAACAATGAATGTGTGTGCGTGAGGTGAAGAGTTCAGCTGTAGGGTTAATAAATGAACATTGAGATCCGTTTCAAAATGTCAAGGGACATTTCGAAAGAGATCTCAATGTTAATATGTCCATGTGCATGTGTGGATTGAAGGACATTGAGGGTTCACATAACTGCAAATTGCAAGTGGGTTACTGTGTGTGTGTGCTCCTGCTTGTGTTTGTACTGGCGTGCAAGTGTTCCTCTGTCTGTATAAATGTGTGAAAGGGAATCTAAGCTATGTGTGTGTGTGTGTGCTAGCGTATTGGCATAAGCCTATTTGCAGGGTTTACTGAGGACATGAGCCCTGATGTACTCTTGTGAGGGAGTGTTAAAATGCCTGAGGTGTGAACTGCTCACGCAACGGACAGTGATTCCTGTTTCACCCACTCACTCTGCGCTAACTCACGCCACCATGCAGAGAGAGAGGGAGAGAAAGAGACAAAACAAAATAAAAGAACAGTCCGAGATCAGATTTAATCTCAGGATACACAAATGTTTGTCCTGACATGCTCTTTCTTCACCTGTTAGGTAGGGTGAATTCTAGAAGTCTGGGACATTGGGTAATGTGGAACACCTAAGCTGCAGTATGTTTTCTTTCCGGCTATGACAATGTCTATTTCGCAGAACTAGAACAGAGTCTAGTCACTTTGACTGAAATCACAAAACATGATTGGTGTGGTGTCACAGATAGGGGCAGGGCACTTCAGGAAGCTCCCATGAGAAAATGCATGCCAAATATGTGCCAGATTACCCAAATTCACTTGTGTGCATCGTGTTGGCGTTGTCCCTGTTTACCGGTAAGCCAAGTCAAATATGGAACAATAGAAGCCGTCCAAGCGTGCATGCAAATCAGTGAGCTTTGACTGAAATAAAATCGATCAGTCTAATCTGTTCTTTTTGCCTCCCTGGGAGAAGCCGTCAACAGAACGAGGTCCTTGATAACCTGAGCCCTTAATCTCCTTGTTACGGGGAAGCATGTGAACTTATAACAAGGGAGGGGAGATGTCCTTCCTACTCTGCCACCACAACTTGTTGCCCGCAATCTCACTGCGTTCCCAGGAGCATGGGTGACACTGGGTGTCAACAGCATAAACTGGGGATGTCGTCATCGGATGGGACTCCATAAACTTCTGTCTGTCAAACGATGTTCTAAGAAAAGCATTGAAACAGAATAGAGACCAGTAACTACCCTGAGGCAAAAATCTCTGACAGTTGGTTAAGATGAACGTTACATGTGTTTCAGGGAAATATGAAGGTTTCCTGGAAAACTTCCTTCAGCCAAAGTTGATCTGTTGATAGATGGGACACACGTAGTTTGTGGAGTGTTTCAAGCACCAAACATATCGAAGGAACATCTTATATTGGATATTGGATTACCAATACAAAATTATATATGTAAAGTAAACTACAGAAAACCATATAGTGTAAAAATGTTAAATGGTCATTTATAAAAAATGTGCTAAATGTTCTGCATGAAAGAGCCTTACATGCATGGTTTATTCCAGGAACATTGTGCAGATCCCATGATTGAAAGCAGTCCCAAGCACCCTTTATTGTAGCCAGTTGGTCAATCTCAACCCTTATGACCAAAGACACTTTTCTAGAACGTCATAGACATAGAACGTCTATCTCAACGCAGCGAGTCAAACAAAAATTCAGACAGAGCTACCGAAATTGAGTTTTTAGGGGGAAAGGTCGTTTTTTTAAGTGTTCTTCCAATACATTTCCAATGCAGGATAATATACTTTTTGTAAACACTTTTACTTGTTCGATCAACCTGTTTCCAATTGGATCCAAATTGTCCTGAGCTCCAGTGCAAGACTACAGTGTTGGCTTTACACTGGTTATTAGGGGTGGGAATCTTTTGGTACCTCACCTACCTTTATTTAAAAATAGAAAGTTCATTTTTTTACATTTGTGAATCGCTACAAGACTGAATCGCGATTCAAATGTAAATCGATTTTTTCACCCACTCCTATTGGTTACCAGTACCGTTTAGAATTGTTTTAAAGATTTGACTGATCACTTTCAAGGAATGGCAAGGCGTGACCCCTGATTAGATCTCAATGACCTTTGACCCATGCCAGAGAGCAGCCTGGGGTTCCTCTCAGCCGCTTGTCTGGCCTGAAGACCGGGGGTCTGAAGACTGGGGGTCTGAAGACCGGGGGTCTGAAGACCAGGAGTCTGAAGACCAGGAGCCTGAAGACCAGGAGTCTGAAGACCAGGAGCCTGAAGACCAGGAGTCTGAAGACCAGGAGTCTGAAGACCAGGTGTCTGAAGACAGACCAGGAGTCTGAAGACCAGGAGTCTGAAGACCAGGAGTCTGAAGACCAGCCGTCTGAAGACCAGGAGCCTGAAGACCAGGAGTCTGAAGACCAGGAGTCTGAAGACCAGGAGTCTGAAGACCAGGAGTCTGAAGACCAGGAGTCTGAAGACCAGGTGTCTGAAGACCAGGAGTCTGAAGACCAGCCGTCTGAAGACCAGGAGCCTGAAGACCAGGGGTCTGAAGACCAGGAGTCTGAAGACCAGGAGTCTGAAGACCAGGAGTCTGAAGACCAGCCGTCTGAAGACCAGGAGCCTGAAGACCAGGTGTCTGAAGACCAGGAGTTTGAAGACCAGGAGTCTGAAGACCAGGAGTCTGAAGACCAGGTGTCTGAAGACCAGGAGTCTGAAGACCAGCCGTCTGAAGACCAGGAGCCTGAAGACCAGGGGTCTGAAGACCAGGAGTCTGAAGACCAGGTGTCTGAAGACCAGGAGTCTGAAGACCAGGAGCCTGAAGACCAGGAGCCTGAAGACCAGGTGTCTGAAGACCAGGAGTCTGAAGACCAGGTGTCTGAAGACCAGGTGTCTGAAGACCAGGAGTCTGAAGACCAGGAGTCTGAAGACCAGGGGTCTGAAGACCAGGTGTCTGAAGACCAGGAGTCTGAAGACCAGGAGTCTGAAGACCAGGAGTCTGAAGACCAGGTGTCTGAAGACCAGGAGTCTGAAGACCAGCCGTCTGAAGACCAGGAGCCTGAAGACCAGGTGTCTGAAGACCAGGAGTCTGAAGACCAGGTGTCTGAAGACCAGGAGTCTGAAGACCAGGAGCCTGAAGACCAGGTGTCTGAAGACCAGGAGTCTGAAGACCAGGTGTCTGAAGACCAGGTGTCTGAAGACCAGGAGTCTGAAGACCAGGAGTCTGAAGACCAGGAGTCTGAAGACCAGGGGTCTGAAGACCAGGAGTCTGAAGACCAGGAGTCTGAAGACCAGGTGTCTGAAGACCAGGAGTCTGAAGACCAGGTGTCTGAAGACCAGGTGTCTGAAGACCAGGAGTCTGAAGACCAGGAGCCTGAAGACCAGGTGTCTGAAGACCAGCCGTCTGAAGACCAGGAGTCTGAAGACCAGGTGTCTGAAGACCAGGAGTCTGAAGACCAGCCGTCTGAAGACCAGGAGCCTGAAGACCAGGTGTCTGAAGACCAGGAGTCTGAAGACCAGGTGTCTGAAGACCAGGAGTCTGAAGACCAGGAGCCTGAAGACCAGGTGTCTGAAGACCACGAGTCTGAAGACCAGGTGTCTGAAGACCAGGTGTCTGAAGACCAGGAGTCTGAAGACCAGGAGTCTGAAGACCAGGTGTCTGAAGACCAGGTGTCTGAAGACCAGGAGTCTGAAGACCAGGAGTCTGAAGACCAGGTGTCTGAAGACCAGGGGTCTGAAGACCAGGAGCCTGAAGACCAGGTGTCTGAAGACCAGGGGTCTAAAGACTGGGGGTCTGAAGACCAGGAGTCTGAAGACCAGGAGTCTGAAGACCAGGTGTCTGAAGACCAGGAGTCTGAAGACCAGGGGTCTGAAGACCAGGTGTCTGAAGACCAGGAGTCTGAAGACCAGGAGTCTGAAGACCAGGAGCCTGAAGACCAGGAGTCTGAAGACCAGGAGTCTGAAGACCAGGTGTCTGAAGACCAGGAGTCTGAAGACCAGGTGTCTGAAGACCAGGGGTCTGAAGACCAGGGGTCTGAAGACCAGGGGTCTGAAGACCAGGGGTGCTGTTGGGTGTTTATCAGTTAGGCCAGCGACGCTGTGGAATGCACTGCCTGAGGACGAGAGACCAGACAGATGAGTGCTGTTTCGTCTTTTAAATCTCTTTCAGAACAATATTTTATAGACTTGCTTTTGCTTGATGGTTCTTTGTCATTAATGGTAATTGTTAGATGTGTTTCCTGTTCTTTCACTATTGCCTGTACTGTGACTTAACGTGAGCAAATGATCAGCTGCCGTTAATCAAAAAGTCCAGAGTCCTGAATAAGATTGGTCGTCTCATGGACAAATAGACGGAACATTGTGTCTAGCCTCCGCAAACCACTTACGTAAACACAGGACAGTGTAAACTTAGCCTGTCCCATTTATAAGCAACTGGGACACCCACTGCATGACAGTCACGGTGGCATTTCAGTCTGATACATGCAGGGACGAAGGCCAAAGAAAACAACAAAAATAATCAAGTTAAGTATCGTTTACACACCAGTTTTTTTCCCAGACAGTATTGTTTTCACTTCAAAGTTGAAGGCAGGTGGCCACGCCCCCTGATAGCCTTGAATCACCTTTACAAGAACACCTTGTTTTAAAAAAAAACACACATTCTTTACTATGTAAACAACCCTTTGAATCTTACAGTAACAGAACCTCTATTCATGTTTGTGTAAGAGCTGTGTGCAGTCCCTAACTGGCATTTAACAGTGGCTTAGTATTTGTTGATTGTTTTCTTATGACATTCATAGGACAGGGATGGTTCACTTATCATTTGAGGATGAAAACATTTCTTTCTGCCAAATCAATCAACATCTGAGCAGTTTCTCAATCAGAACAGCATCTTGGCAAAACATCACAATTCAACTTAACCGACATTGACCAAGACTTGACTTAAGACAGGTGTTTTCTTTTTTTGAGGAATTTCACAACTTTATTTTCGGTGGGTGTAGAATGACATTCAGAGAGTCCACAGCCCCCTCCACAGTGGTAATCCTTCCTCTCCAAAGTCTGTACATGGACAAAGGCTCAATTTGTTCAGCTATGTTCCTGCTCATCCACAACACAGCACTGTGGAGCCATGGACGGAACAGAGAAGGAAAAAAGGCTGTCCCAGTACAACGTGTTCTTAGAATCTGTGTCAGAAATACTGCTAAGTAAATAATGGAGTCCGGCCAATAATATGCACCCGTACTACCAGCACCCGTAGCAGACAAAAACTAAACACGCCCGCGCATACACCTTTAAACACACACACGCACCCATACACCTTTAAACACACACAGATTATTTCTAAACCACTGCGAGACCCACAAACATACACACACATAAAGAAACAGTTGTGGAAACGTTCTCTGTCTCATTAAGTGTCACAAACACAGCAGTTTATTGAATTCCTGCGTTGTAACCTTGCGCATATGAATACGGGCACACAATCCTGTAAAAATAAATAAAATACTCCCCTTGTGCTATGTTCCTCTCCATTCTCTCTCTCTCTCTCTCTCTCTCTCTCTCTCCCTCTCTCTCTCTCTCTCTCTCATACATACATCCACACACACACTGAGAACACACACTGAGACATAATTTTGGCACCCTTTGCCAAGTAACAGAATCTGAACTGAACGTTCTCCAGCGACCCAGATTTGGCTCATGCAGCGGAATCCTGTCCCTCACCTCCTCACACATCCCCTCTCACCAAAGCACCAGAGCCCTGCTGTCCCTCACCTCCTCACACATCCCCTCTCACCAAAGCACCAGAGCCCTCCTGTCCCTCACCTCCTCACACATCCCCTCTCACCAAAGCACCAGAGCCCTCCTGTCCCTCACCTCCTCACACATCCCCTCTCACCAAAGCACCAGAGCCCTGCTGTCCCTCACCTCCTCACACATCCCCTCTCACCAAAGCACCAGAGCCCTCCTGTCCCTTACCTCCTCACACATCCCCTCTCACCAAAGCACCAGAGCCCTCCTGTCCCTCACCTCCTCACACATCCCCTCTCACCAAAGCACCAGAGCCCTCCTGTCCCTCACCTCCTCACACAACCCCTCCTCACAGCACCAGAGCCTTGCTGTCCCTCACCTCCTCACACATCCCCTCTCATCAAAGCACCAGAGCCCTCCTGTCCCTCACCTCCTCACACATCTCCTCTCATCAAAGCACCAGAGCCCTGCTGTCCCTCACCTCCTCACACATCCCCTCCTCACAGCACCAGAGCCCTGCTGTCCCTCACCTCCTCACACATCCCCTCTCATCAAAGCACCAGAGCCCTGCTGTCCCTCACCTCCTCACACATCCCCTCTCACCAAAGCGCCAGAGCCCGGCTGTCCCTCACCTCCTCACACATCCCCTCTCACCAAAGCACCAGAGCCCTGCTGTCCCTCACCTCCTCACACATCCCCTCTCACCAAAGCACCAGAGCCCTCCTGTCCCTTACCTCCTCACACATCCCCTCTCACCAAAGCACCAGAGCCCTCCTGTCCCTCACCTCCTCACACATCCCCTCTCACCAAAGCACCAGAGCCCTTGTCGTAGACGCTTCTGGAAGAGGCCCTGTGATTCTGTCACCGTGCCCCGTTAGCTCAACTCCCAACGTGTGAGTCAGGTGGCTCAGCGGTTAGGGAATCGGTCTATTACTCGGTTGGTTGCCGGTTTGATTTCTTGTCCTGCCGATTGACGTTGTGTCCTTGGGCATGGCACTTCATCCTACTGGATAAGAGCTTCTTCTAAATGACTAAATGTGAAACAGTACAGAAAGTATTAGCGTAAAGTAAAGTTCCAACTTTTACATCTTGGATGGAAAAAAAATGAAGAATGTGTTTGTGTGTGTGTGGGGAGGGGGGGAATAAAATAAATATCTAAATAAGTAATAAGTCAAATGAGTAAAAGAGACATGCTGGAATATACTGTGTTGATGTGAAGGCTTTTCATGGTCAGGTGGTTGATGAGAGAGAGGACATGGTGTTCCCTCTTCACTCTTCTGCTGAAGGCAGCTTCGAAGATTAATTCCACAACCACCCTCCCTCTCATCCATGGGCGTATCTAGCCCTATTTTAGGGGGGCTGGAGCCCCCCCAACGTTTCATCAGCCCCCCCCCAAAAAAAAATATATATTTTGATTTTCAAAAATTGTATTCTGGGGGAACATACCCCCAGACCGCCCATAATTTTGCTGGGTCACAGGAAAAATTATAGGTTTTATCTAGGGGTTTAGCCCCCCCAAAAGTGGGAACCTAGATTCGCCCCTGCTCTCATCTGATGCTTCCTCCCTCACGGTACCCACCCCATTTACAGCGTTGCCACCAAACACAAACACTAGTTATGGTTGTGTTTTGAGTCAGATGTGTTTCCAACCAAAATAATCCCTGGGTCGTAATCTCCATGAGATTGTGTCAAATTTGCTCAAGAACGTCAAGCAATAAAAGAACAGTCGATTAAATTAATCTGTGGATAAGCACTCGTACTTTGTTCAATGAACTGCTTAGTTCATTTGGATTTAAATTTGCACCTCGTCAAAGATGTTTTGTTTGGAATAGCTGACTGATGTTTTAATCCCTCGGCAAGTGTCGACATCCATTCCTTGAATTCAACCAATCTTCTTTGCTTGGAAAGGGGAAAGCTTTTATACAACAAGTTCATCAAGAGTACGTGAAACAACAATTGGCAGTGTGACAATCATATGCGCAAGGTTTGTATTTCTGTGTTTCATACCAGGAAGAGCACAGGCTTGGTTCAAAGAACTGTCAGAGGTACCCTGAAGCAAAACAGGGAGTGCTAAAGGCTTCAGAGCTCACTGTGGCCATCCTCAATTTGGGGTAAGACCGTAACTAAAGGGGGTTCTTCACCGAAGAACTCTGTGCCTCTTCATGTTGACTGATAGGCACACAGAGTTTTCACTCCGTATTGGATCTGTTGCCTTGACGGGGATGTGAAATATGGGATACAATTGTGCTTGAAGAAGGAAATCTGGATTGAATGTTTTATGGGACATAAAGAGATGAGTGATTTGCAAAGCTTTTTACAAGGTGCTGTGGTCCCGGATACATCCCATGTCCCTCTGGGTCACATAATGTGGCCTCAAACATCTGGAAGACTTGTGGTGAGAGGGAAGTCAAACCTGCAGTCGAGATAGTCATAGAGGAGGACATTACATTACATTTAGTCATTTTGCAGACGCTGCCTGTTATCCAGAGAGACTTACACTAAGTACAGGGACATTCCCCCGAAGCAAGTAGGGTGAAGTGCCTTGCCCAGGGACACAGCGTCATTTTTCACAGCCCGGAATCAAACCACATCCTTCTGATTACTTGCCTGATTCCCTAATTGCTCAGCCACCTGACTGCCTTGGTGAAGGATCTGATTTGGAGTCACTGAGACACAAGAGTTATAGTGATAGAATGTGTGCAGAGTGTGCACATGCTGTACATGGAAACAAGGTCAAATGTCAGCCTTGGACGTCTCCCCCTATCTTGTTAGGCTATCAACCATCACTGGCTGTTTCATCCTTCAGGGTCGAATTTACAACATTCGATTTCCACATTTAATAGGAAATAACATGGTTCTTAGCACTTAACCTTGAGGAACATCAGATTGAAGATTTTGAATGAAATTATAACCTTGTTGAAAGGAGATTTTTGTCCCCAAGTCTATCTCATTCCCCCTACCTAAGCACATCATAGTCCATTTTAACAGTCCATTTGGTCCAGTGTGTAGAGAACAATATTCCATTGCTTTCAATACATTTTTCAAAGTCAGATGATTTTGTTCACAAACAAGCAAAAGAATGTTGATGTTATGAGAAGAATCCGGTTCCTTCGTCTGTGAACGGTGCATCTGTAAGAACGATGACGTCACTGACACAGAACCCTGTGCAGACCGGATTGCAAGTTGATTAATACCCACATTCCCGCAATGAACCTTGACCTGCAAAAGAATGGTAAACAAAAACAGAACATTGTTATTGTAAACAAACAAAGCCATGTCTGTGTGTCATAAGCTGTGTTTTTGGCGGAAAGGAGAGATTAAATAATTCAATTGTAAACTGTTTAAATGGGGAGCAGTGGGACATTCGAACTCTGATGCAATCCGTACCGAAGCAGACGTTAAACAATGCCTGACACCAATTTGGTTAAAGAATATAAGCGTGTTGTTGATATTATCCAACAAATTCTTAGTCAACACGACTTATTACGACTTAGGTCTTGGCATTAAAGTTCCACCTACAACTCAGCAAATGTGGTTATTCGTTCATTCATTCGCCAAAGTGAGTTTGCATTATTCAATAAAGTGGTCTTTCACTCACTGTGACTCAGTCAGTATCTATGAAGGTTTGTTATGTTACAGATGTCCAATTGTTCCCATCAAACAAGCTTGACATGGCTGCGTTGCACAGGGCCACAAATAGTTATGGAACGACATCTCTCAAGTACCCTGATGTGATCACTGTTCAGCAGCAGTTCCATGGGCCTCATTCTCGAACATTTTCTTAAGTTTCTTCTGAAATGTTTCTTACGGGCTTCGGAAAAACAACGTAAGAAAAAGACGTCCGCCAAATTCATGAACGCTTTAAAATGTGTTCCTACGCAGCAGAAGTTTTCTGAGCTGTGCTCCCCCGGAAAAAAATGCTTAAGTTGAAAGCGCGTCCTCCTGAATTTGCATACATACACGCCCCAGCAGCTCCTTATAAGGCCACGCAACAGCAGTGACGTGTACTGTTGATGTTTAATCGTTTTGTTATCCATGCTTGACACAAATGTGCTTAATTCAGTGAGAGGAAAAGGCCATTGTTTACCAACAAGGGTAGCTGTGCGCAATGTACGTTTTGACTGCCTCAAAATTGGGTTCCAAGGTCACGCAAGAAGTTCTAGTGTCACGCCATCACTTAATGAGAGCCCTTCAAAGCAGGCAATATAGTAGCCACTCTCCAGATGAACGATTCGTCTGAAAACCACCGCAGTGCTTACCACTCACCAACAACTGATAACTTCTCATTAGATCTCTTTAAACATTTGGAGGTGGTCTAGGAACTGCTGCTGAACTGTGATCACATTAGGGTACTCGAGAGATATCGTTCCATAACTATTTGTGGCCCTGTGCAACGCAGCCATGTCAAGCTTGTTTGATGGGAACAATTGGACATCTGTAACATAACAAGCCTTCATAGCTATGCTGTGACTCAGACTGGACAGAGTGAAACATTTTAAATATTGGACAGCTTTCAGAAAACTTGATCAGAATGTGATCTTGGAGATATGATACGCTTTTTTTGTAGGTCGCCATGTGTAGCAGTGGACCTATAAGTTTCTGGTTCCATGACTGACCTACATTTCTTCGGGGAAAGAGAGGAGAGGTTTTTTTTAGTTAAGAGTTTAGAGTTAAAGAAACATACAGGCATTAACCAGAGTTTTTCTAAAGTTTATGCTTAGGCCAAACCTAAAAGAACCACCATACTGTAGTGCACCAAGATGCCTCCATCAACATCAAATCTAGTGTATACACATAGCAACAGTCTTTCTTGAGTTTACATGAGAGATTGATTATCGCGGTTTAAATTATTAGGCAAAAATCATTATTATAAAAGATACATTAGCCTATATAAACGGCTGAAATTCCCAGGGACCTTCTTCTACTTAGTCAAGCTTCCATTGTGTTATTTAAGGTTTTTGTTTCTAACTGGCTACCTGACGTGTTAGTCAATCAATTTACCATCCATAGGCTGGTATGGAAATAGTCCAATGTATAATCTGTAAAGGCTTGAGTAGAATTAAAAGGTAGCCATCCAACCTATAGGTAGATAGGTTGGATGGCTAAATTCAAGCAACTATATCTTCCAAGAAAACGGTCCCTTGTTTTCCCCTTTTTAGGCACGCCCTTTTCACCCACATTATTACAACTATGTTGCATTATTGCTTTAAAATATTGTCGTTCGAAAATACATTTTAAAGATCTTTATGCTTATATGATCGGTTTGATTATTTTCTTATTTGCGGTAGATTTCCCCAACACACGTTTCCATTGTCATTGGACTTGCACAAACACTGTAAATGACTCCCATTTCATTTCAGGACATTTGTCACGACTTCTCATTCTGAAAAGAACTAGGACTCCTTTAGCAGAAAGCTTGGTCAAGGTGTTCTGACACTCTTAACACACTACGAGCTCAGCCATACCTAACCCATTTTTTCTCAGACTCCTTAAATGAGCAACAGGTGGTGAAGATGACGCAGAACCTTTGTCACCGAAGCACAAAAGCACGTTACACTCAATAATGTTACAGATGCCATCAAAGAGCCGGGAACATGAACTTCCCGACCCCTACAGATGACAATTAATGTTAGAACCCACTTCTGCCCCATAGACTAACACAGACCAGACTCTTCACATGAGAGTGAGCATTGTGTTTAACCCATTCGTGTACTCCAGGACTGTAGCAACAATATACTGTAGAGATTACAAGCAGCCATTCAGTAGGATGCCCCTGCCCCTTGCATGCCCCCTTACCAACGCAACATACATAAACATCTCCTCGAGTCATTGAGGAAATCCCGCACATTAACAGGATTACAGGAGATTTAAAAATCCCACTGGAAGCAGAAGAATTTAGCAGATTTAGTTACGCAGTTTCTTTTTAAGGAACGGTGTGACGTATTTTTCCCACGAGGAAAAGATGATTGGCTATTCGTCTGATTCCTCAACAATGTTTTGTGAAATGAGTCGTTTTTACTGGGGAGAAGTTCACTGGAGAAGGCCTTGAATTCAGAGACTTCCAAACCAGTTTAGCATCTGTTCTGGAACCAAGAAAGAGCCAGTTAGCATGACTGTTGGCTCCAGGTAAGAAGCCAGTTAGCATGACTGTTGGCTCCAGGTAAGAAGCCAGTTAGCATGACTGGTTTCTCCAGGTAAGAAGCCAGTTAGCATGACTGGTTTCTCCAGGTAAGAAGCCAGTTAGCATGACTGGTTTCTCCAGGTAAGAAGCCAGTTAGCATGACTGGTTTCTCCAGGTAAGGCCCATAGAGGGAGATGAGCTTGCTCCTCCCCTATTTTAGAGAGGTAAGAGGAAGATCGAAATGTAAAAAGAGAGGAATTGGTTGAAGTAAACCATAACAAGAAAACTTCCCTTCGTATGCCTGCGCCTCGTACATTCAAGTGTGTTAAATGGTTGATACGCGTTGATACGGTGAAATTCACAATTCAACATGACGCCATGGGTTGGTTTTCCAATGTCCTCCCCAATTTGCTAAGTCATCAGCCGCTACTAGTCGACTACCACTACAAACCATTCACAGGTCAAATACAACTCCTATTGGAAACATTCTCATTAAGCTTTCTGTAGCTTGACTCAGGTGTGTTGAAACATCTGGGCTATTGACTCTGGACTTGGACAACAGGTGGCAGGGTTGAGTCAAACAATTGTTAGTCACCTTAAGTGGGCTCATCTGCATCTGTGTTGACTCCAATCCAAACACGTGTGGACAGGTGTCAAAACGTGTGTGTGTGTACCCCAGTGTTTCCCCTACCATTAAATTGTAAACCTAGGGGAAACACTGTACCCTAAATCACATTTTATATAATCGTTCTCAGGGATAGTCTCTTAGACTCTTAGATAGACTCTTCTCAATATATCTTCATTTTCTTACGCTAGCGCATGCTTAATTATAAAGTTGCTGCTGAAAATCTAGTGGTCTACATATGTTATCCTTTTACGAGAAACTGCCTACTGTACCTTTAAAATCAGTTTATGTATTCATCTCTATTTTGTTCTTCTTTTCTTTTATGTTATGACATGTTATGCCTCGTTATTATGACACACTCACTTATAGTGTGCACACACACACACTTTCGTTATGTAAAACACATTTGGGACCAGCAGAAAAATTGAAGTATAAAATCTCTGATTCTCACTGACTGATTTGTCCATGCACTTGCAACATGGCCCATTCTCTTATGGCAAATGTATGGACTGTGGAATTATCTACTGTAAGAAAAAATCAACAATCCTTTTTGTGTTTACCCAACTGTCTTTCAATCTAGTGTAGACATGGCCTTAACCTAGTTACGCTTTAACTTCAACAAAACCCTGGTAAGTGTGTCATGATGTCCGGCTGTGAGACACAGACCCCTGGTGTTCTGTCTTTTGTGTGCGAGAGCAGATAGAAAAAGAGAGGGAAAGAGCGATCGAGAGACATAGAAAAACCCAGAAGAAGCGAGAGAGAGGGAAAGAGCGAGAGAGAGACATAGAAAAACCAGAAGAAGCGAGAGAGAGGGAAAGAGCGAGAGAGAGACATAGAAAAACCAGAAGAAGCGAGAGAGAGGGAAAGAGCGAGAGAGAGAGACATAGAAAAACCAGAAGAAGCGAGAGAGAGGGAAAGAGCGAGAGAGAGAGACATAGAAAAACCAGAAGAAGCGAGAGAGAGGGAAAGAGCGAGAGAGAGACATAGAAAAACCAGAAGAATCGAGAGAGAGGGAAAGAGCGAGAGAGAGACATAGAAAAACCAGAAGAAGCGAGAGAGAGGGAAAGCTGCAGTTTCTAGCATGAAATAAGCATTACCCTAAATCTTGTTTTAACAGCAGCCTCAAGCACTGCGTGCGACGCTGCACAGCGTGATGTCAGTGAGGCCCTCATGCACACCACACAGAATGCAACCTAAATATGGAGATTCAGACACCATTGTCCTTATGGAGGTCGGAATCTGCGGATCAAAGTAAGTTGAAAGTTTGTGTTTGATCACAATGACCTCCGTGACTCCTGTTTGAATGTTTTTCATTAGGCTAATTGTATTTATGCTATTTCTCATGTTTGCTTGACAGGCCAACAGAGTACCTGCATATCGTACATTGTGTTCTATGGACCCCATCAACCAATAAATGCTTCTATAAAAGCAAGCTTGTTGTGAAAACGACCACTTATCATCAGTGCAACTGTATACGCACTTATCACTTATCCTGTATACGCAGGACAGAACGCCGTGAGCGATGAAGACGTGTGAGATCCTGGCTCACACGGTTCGCTGACTGTGTGTACATGTTGGGAGACAGTTGAAGAACATTTCGATTTCGCGGTGGGATTCCAGGACGTCACACGATGTATAGAACTTTTGTCGCGGTGGCGGAACCCATGAAGAGAGGCTTAGGTATCCTTGACGACTGAGTCGATGTCAGACAACCAATCATAGAGAGACATACGTTGCAGCACTCGACAGAGGCTTGCGATTGGCTACCGGAGGAGGGGATCCCTCACTGAACTTCTCCTTCCATTCGTAGTTTTCCTGGGAGTCTTTCCTTGTCTCCCTTGAGGGTCTTCGGTTGATTTAGGTGCAGTTCAATGGGCATGATGTGAAGCCCTCTGTGACATTGCTTGTAAAAAGGGCTCTACAAATAAAATGGGATATAATAAGCTAAACCTGTTGAGATGACTTGGTCAGACAGTGTTTCTCTCAGGGCTGTTTAAAGGCGTACACTGAAGGATCCAGTCTCACTCTCATTGATAACATTCATAGGATTTCAATTGCCCTTCATAAATTGATGCAAATCAAAATAGTAGGTGGCCAGCTTCAAAATTCAATTAAATCACTTTCGCACCATTTTATGTATGAAGAAATTCCTGTCTTGTATTCTAGCTAGTTGATAATGTATTAGTTATACATTGCATACTGTTCAGTATTTTGGGCCCCATCAAGGAATATTATGGGAGAGAAACACTAATTGAATATCTCTAAACATGATGTTAATATTCATGAAGAAACTTGCGTTCCCCTCTTGCAGGGCTCCCATCATCTCCCTCTAGGGACCAGTCCGGGTACTGCATGTTCAACCAGTCCGATGAACGAGAACTGTGCCTAGTGATGTTCCTGGATATAATCACAAAAACATCTTCAATGGCCTCAGTGTCCAGTTCTTAGAAAGAATGGTTATGTGAATTCCTGGAGCGATTAAAGTGGTCAGGGAATATTGTGCATTTCTCCCGTGCCAGCCACAACTTCATCAGTGTCAGTGGCTTGGCTGGACCAGACTCTCCTTTCAGTATTGTCAGGGTGAAAAGCCACGGCTGTCAGAGATGGCCTTTGTTGTGCGGTGCTCCACTCGGCGAGCTGGCAATGAAAACAGACCCGTTCATCTGGGCAGTGCCATGCCGTGTAAAATCCTGAGTGGGATGGGTAAGGACAACAGCGATCCTGTAGGGTCACACATGCGGCTGAACTCTTATCTGTTCAGGCTGTGTTTTAGCCTTTAAGCTGAACGGACATCCCCCTCTGCCAGGTGAGGACCAGAGAGGCCAGGTGAGGACCAGAGAGGACAGGTGCCAGGTGAGGACAAGAGAGGACAGGTGTCAGGTGAGGACCAGAGCACCTGAGAGGACAGGTGCCAGGTGAGGACCAGAGCACCTGAGAGGACAGGTGCCAGGTGAGGACAAGAGAGGACAGGTGCCAGGTGAGGACCAGAGCACCTGAGAGGACAGGTGCCAGGTGAGGACAAGAGCACCTGAGAGGACATGTGCCAGGTGAGGACCAGAGAGGACAGGTGCCAGGTGAGGACCAGAGAGGACAGGTGCCAGGTGAGGACCAGAGAGGACAGGTGCCAGGTGAGGACCAGAGAGGACAGGTGCCAGGTGAGGACAAGAGAGGACAGGTGTCAGGTGAGGACCAGACCTGAGAGGACAGGTGCCAGGTGAGGACAAGAGCACCTGAGAGGACAGGTGCCAGGTGAGGACTAGAGAGGACAGGTGCCAGGTGAGGACAGAGCACTGAGAGGACATGTGCCAGGTGAGGACAAGAGGGGACAGGTGTCAGGTGAGGACCAGAGAGGACAGGTGCCAGGTGAGGACAAGAGGGGACAGGTGTCAGGTGAGGACCAGAGAGGACAGGTGTCAGGTGAGGACTAGAGAGGACAGGTGCCAGGTGAGGACAAGAGCACCTGAGAGGACATGTGCCAGGTGAGGACAAGAGGGGACAGGTGTCAGGTGAGGACCAGAGAGGGACAGGTGCCAGGTGAGGACAAGAGGGGACAGGTGTCAGGTGAGGACCAGAGAGGACAGGTGTCAGGTGAGGACTAGAGAGGACATGTGTCAGGTGAGGACCAGAGCACCTGAGAGGACAGGTGTCAGGTGAGGACAAGAGGGGACAGGTGTCAGGTGAGGACCAGAGCACCTGAGAGGACAGGTGCCAGGTGAGGACAAGAGAGGACAGGTGTCAGGTGAGGACCAGAGCACCTGAGAGGACAGGTGTCAGGTGAGGACAAGAGAGGACAGGTGTCAGGTGAGGACAAGAGAGGACAGGTGTCAGGTGAGGACCAGAGCACCTGAGAGGACATGTGCCAGGTGAGGACCAGAGAGGACAGGTGCCAGGTGAGGACTAGAGAGGCCAGGTGAGGACCAGATAGGACAGGTGCCAGGTGCCAACGTCCGGTTATCGCTCTTCAGCGGCGTGACACGATTACAAGAAAGGGGTCAGTGCATTAATGTGACCTTAACCCCCCCCCATCCCCTCTTTAAATCTCCAATCGACCCCGTCTCTCTCTCAGTAAGTCATAATCAGGTTGCATCATATCCCCTGAAATCCCTAGCTTCTCTTTGACTTCCATCCACCTCCAGGTTCCGATGGATGTGAGAGAGGCTGTGGAAAGTTTACATCATACTTAATAAGTCGGAGGTCAAGCTTGAGTCGCTAATACCAGCATCGCCAATCCATCCTAATGCCGTCGCTAATGCATGGGTGAGTTCTCAGTCTGGTCTGCTCGTGTGCGATGACCTCTGAACAGGAAAGGCGTCCGTCGTCTTGCAGTGGTCGCCGCACAACGCTTAAGCTTCCTTTGATCGTGACCGCCGTGTAAGTAGCTTCTCAGCGCAGTACTTAACAGCAACAACTTTGTTACTTGGCGCAAACAGAAATCGCAAGTGAAAACGATTTACATACTAATGCCACTTGTTGGTGTTAATGAGGTGCAGCAGAGAAAATGGGGAGGGGATTATGATGTTACGGATTGTGTAAATCAAGCATGAAACAACACACCTGATTAAAAAAAAATCTCCAACTGCCTTTTTTCTCACCCTTCCCTCTCTCCCGCTCCCTCCCCACTTTACAAGATCAAGAGGACTTTGCAGAAAGCGGTTGAGCGGGGGCGTACAGGCAGGAGTACGTGTTCAAAAGACACGATCAGCGATGAGTTCCTCTGAGGTCGACTCCACGCTGGCTTTAACACCTGACCTGAAGAAGTCTCTCTCAGTGCCTTGGTGACACCATGGTCACACCCCTCTCCTTTGACCCTGTGCCAGCGCTGAATCTGCGGTCAAGGCAGAGTGATTGATGAAGAGCTTCATAGGCCTAGACAGGCACCTTTTGTGCTGTGTGTGAGTAGAGGTTAGGGGGAGGAGGAGGTTGTGTGGGAGAGGATGGATTTGAACAGGGGGGTTTGTACGAGCTGCCCCGAACATGGTGTAAACCCATCCAGACAATGTCATCCCACACTGATAGGTTCAGTTCAGCGGTACAGTGTTTGCCCCTTCCACCCCTACACAATAGGGTTCTGTATAGTTTACAGTATATACATGCCCTGGGTGACGGTTAATTGCTCTGGGATAACTGCTGCTTGAGTGGAGCTATTATATTTATAGCTTTCATTCAGCACACAAACACACCTCCCACGCAAACACACACACACACACAATTCTCATCTAGTTTCCGACAATTATGGGGAACTGTGGAGAGGATGGGAGAGAGAAACGAGAGAGAGAGAGAGAGAGAGAGAGACAGGAGTTGCGAAAAGGAGGGGGGACACACACACACTCCAAGTGGGAATTATCAACAATTAGGGGAAAAGAGAGAGGGGGAGAAATAGAGAGAAAGAGAGGGGTGGGGTAGCCCGAGAGGCGGTTGTATTTGAGGGGGGGGGGCCGAGGGGGTTACTGCCTCTGCTACTCTAAACTGCTGTAAAACTTTGGCCATTGGGCACAGATTAGATCTCTACCTCCGTAGTCCCTCCCCTCCCCAGCAGCTTGCTCTATATATACACTTGAGAGAGAGAGCAGAGCCCTGTGTACTGTACTAACCTCCACTCTCCCTCCTCCACGAGTAGGTGTGCACTGTGTTGGGTGTTACAGTGCCTATGTGTCTGTGAGTGTGTGTCTGTGAGTGTGTGAGCAAGAGAGAGAGAGAGAGAGAGAGAGATAGCACACGTCTGCCCCAGTCTGGATCACAAGGAGGCAGAGAGAGAGAGAGAGACCCATTGTTACTGTTCTGTTCCAGACACCTTCCACTCTGTGACAGAGAGCAACAAAACAAAAAGAGAAGAAAGCCTAAAAAAACACAGAAGAAGAAGAAGAGAGTTGTTTGCAAGAACCTTTTTGGAAGAGCCTCTTCCAACACCTGGTCTTCTTTTCTCCTGCAGTCTCCCTCTCTTGACGTCTCCCTCTCCTGACGTCTCCCTCTCCTGCAGCTCGTGCGTTACCGTGCGTTACCATGGAAGACTACGCTCTGCCCTTCTGGCTCTACATGGGGGTGATGTCCGTGTTTGTCGGCGGAGCCATCAAGAAACTGCTGGCGTCCCACATCAGCGCTGTGCCAACGCTGGTGGCCTGGCTCAGCGCCACGGTCCTGGTGGAGAGGCTGTGGTCCTTCTGCGTGCCCGCCGTCCTGGTACTGGCTGCTCTCTGCCTCGCCTGCTGCCTCTACTCTGTCCGGACTGCCCCGATGCCCTCTCTGCCTGCCGAGGGCAAGGTTGTGTTCATCACAGGTGAGGCAAACCTTACGCTTTCTTTTGGACTAATGAGGTTGTTCTTGTGGAATGCTTATCTCGGCCTCCGGTCTTATTCTGCTTCTGTGTGTGTGTGTTTATCTCACTTCGTTTCTTTCTTGCGTATCTCTCCCTGTCCTCTGTATAGTTATGGAAATAGAAATGTCTCTCAGTTTGGATTCTTTGTATTATAAAGTTGCTGCAAGTGCCAACATTTCCTAGATTTGAAAGCTATAGATCATTATTTGTGTTCAGCCTCGTTGGTGTTCTTAGCTGTGTTAAAAGAGGCGTAAGCACCTGTACCCTTAAGCTGACACTTAAGAAACTTTCGCTTCCAAGTCTTATCGTGATCAGTGCTGGGTAGCTTGAGTTCACACGGTGTACAGTACATTTGGATATGAACGTTCTGTGTGTGTGTGTGTTTCCTGTTCTGAGATTGTGCGAGAGGATCCCAGGATGTGTTTGTCCCGGTTCAACAGGGTATCGTTCAAAGAGTCTGACAATAATTGTCCCTGATTAGATATGTCCCAGTTTTCTGAGTTTAAAGCAAAAGGGAGAGGGAGGGAGGGAGAGAGAGAGAGAGATTACTCTGTTAGATAAATGCTTTGTCATGCACTAGTACATGCCAACACTTGGCATTCAGCAAATAGCTGGCTATCAAGACTCTACACCATAACACTAATTGCATAATGTTAAAATATGATGTAAATCTTGGTCATGCGCTATCTAAATCTTTAGTAGTAATCGCATTTTGGAAGATTGCGCAATAATCAATTATTGTACACGTCTAAGGGGCTCAACTGAACTAATCCACTGTTGAGATCTATATGATTACATAAGACTTTTGTTATGGTACGTCTAGATTACGCCAAAGGACCTTTATAATCTGTGTGAGTGTGCGCTGGAGTGTGATTGTGCATGAGTGTGCGACACAGAAACAGAGAGAGAGAGGGAGAGAGATTAGGGGGACAGAGAATGAGAGAGAGAGAGAGAGAGAGAGAGAGAGATAGAGAGAGAGAGAGAGAGAGAGAGAGAGCAGAGAGAGCAGAGAGAGAGATAGAGAGAGAGAGAGAGATGGAGAGAGAGAGAGAGAGAGAGTAAGAAAGTAGTTATCTAATTGTATTGTTACTTCATAAATGCATGGATGCTTTTGTGCATGTGTGCGTCTTCATTTTGTACCATTCACTACCAACATTTTCCTCCTACTTCTTAAAGGTATGGTTTTCTTGTTTAAGTTTTCTTGTTTTACGTCAGTAAGTAAACATTTAGTTTCTTCTGAACTTGTAAAGTACATCACCATCAACAACCCTGCCACGCAGAAGGAAATAATTCATTTGACTTGTCAACCCTGACTGAGATAACTCAAGTGATTTTAAATTACACACAGTAACACTTCTAGGAGTAACACCAACTATGGTCCCTCTCCTCGCTTGAATAGTTTGTATGTCAACACTGAGTTGGCCAAACAATGCCTTATCTCGCTGGCCTTGGCACAAGCTGGCACACATTCATTCTTAACTGCTATTAAGCTGACTGAGATAACAAAGTCGCTGATGGAAGTTGAAAGAGGTTACTTTACTACAAGGTCTAAAAATAAGGGTAAATATTATCACTGGTCTCCAAAGCAACTTTGTTTTTCGACCAGATGTAAAATGTTGATGTTTAAAGTGGTGTGTTTAAACTTGATGTTGAACATTTTTCAACTCTACCTTATGGGTGAAGGGGTCCGTGCCACACTAATCATATACTGTTTGAGATCAAGTTATACTGAGACGAATATCCAGACTCACCGCAGACCGCCCGGCATCCCCACAGAGAATCCGTCTAGTGGCATGGTAACGGACTTAAATCCGCCAACAGTCAGTTAAACCTAATCTTTTTTTTTGCACACATATCATGCTACAGACACCCCCAACACACACACACACTTACACACTTAGGACAGACATACTGCATGCACACACACACACAAATTAAAAGACTCTGGACTTAGCAACAAAGTACTTTTGGGGCTGAAATGACACACGTCTGCCAACAGAGTTAGTGCCCTCCACTGGCTGGCTGCTAACTTTATCTCTTAATCACAACTAACCTGGGCAAAGGCATCATAAGTTACCATGGTTACCATTAACTACCACAGAGCACGACTGACTCACAGCAGTTAACATCACACCTACAGTAACGTGTTCATTTCTGTTTTTGAAACGGTCAAACCGCCTCGACAGAAAGACAGGGCAGCCGTCCGACTCGGTTAATTGTTTGGCCCCCAAAGCTTCAATAAACCACTCAAGGGTCAGTCTGGCAATAAGACAAGTGTGGTGGGGAAAAACTCTGTAAACCTCTTACAAAGCCAACTGAAGTACAATAGAAAAAGCTGGCATTCCTTTTATGATGAAGGTCTCTGAAGTCGCGCTGACTGGGCAATTTCTCTGTTCCACCTTCTCATCAGGCCCTCAGAAGTTTGCAGGTTCAAGGATAAAAACGAGCTGAGGAATGCAAGTACTTAAAAAATGTGTGCTTGAAGTATTACCCATCGTGTTCTACATGTAGGCAATGTGTGAACAGTCTTGAAGTACAGTTTTCAAACATGAGCTTGTTTGAGGCCAAATATTGTCCAAGAGGAGGAATTCCCCCAAGGATGAATTTGACTTTCCCTAGTTGGCTCTTCAGTGGCTCCTAAAACAAGAAGGGCCGTTTTCCTAGGAGGTGCTTGGAAAATTGTCTCGCATCAGCAGATTTCTGTTCTGGTTGAGGGAACTTATTGATGGCGATACTCCATGCAACTCTTCCCTAATATGTACAATAATTCCCTTTAACATGTAAACCACATTTACAAGAGACTTTTACACACTACAGAGATGCCAGAGCCTGTAGATCTTAGAGACTCTCTAGGCCAACAGTGACTAATAAAGACACTGTTTATCAACGTGTCTGTGTTTCCCACGTGAAGGTCTTAGGGTTCATAACAGCTGTGTGGCACAAGATCTCCCTATGAACTGGATAAACCCTGATCAGAGCAGCTGATCAGAACAGTTTAATGAACCGTAAAGGAGTCGAGGTCTGAGACGCGGGGATGTGTAAACCCGACCTGCTCCTGTTCTTGGGTGTCGAGAGAAAGGACCTCTTTACGAGGTGACAAGAAGCCCAGATTGTCTTTCTCACTGGTCCATCGAGACCACTGACATCATCTGGTTACCCGCCGCTTGAAAACCCCTGCTCAAGGTTACGGTAGCGAGCTAACGCTGGTCAGCGAGTTCCTGTTCTGATCCCCTTGAGAAATTTCTCAGCTTAATAAGACACTCTTGTCCTCAAAAGGACATATGGTCTGCTTTAAGCGCTTTCAAAATAGAACACACATTAGGTTTTTGTTCTAGTGCGACCCCGTAAATAACCCCTCAGGCAACACTGAATCTCCCAGGTGGTTCCTATCGCAGATAGACTTGTGACAACCTGCCCCTCCCCTTTTGTCCAGGAGTTGTTTGAGGACAGGGCTTGTAATTTCACACCCTCTCGCTTTATTCGCTCCCCCCTTTCCCTCTCTCGCTCCCTCTTTCTCCAAACTCTTGGCCGATTGCCGCTTGTTGCGTTGGCAGGATTCCATGACGACCTCATGGTTTTCACACTTCGGTCACCCTGCCTGTGGCGTCACAAGCGGCCACCTGATGAAGCCCTTCATCTGGACTTGACAACTACATGCAAGGAGGAACCGACGGAGGACGTGCAAATTGTACCTTTTTTTTTCATCACACGTTCACTCTGAGTGACTCAAAACGTACCTTCCCTTCCGTCTCTCTCCCAAGTTTCTTTCTGGTCCAAGATGGAGGGCATGTGAGGGCCACCATGGTCACCCAGAGACAGATGTGTGGCCTTCGTATGCTTCCCTCCCCTGACAGCCGACACTCAACCATCTCCGCAGGGTGCCTTGCTTGTTTTTCAGTTCGGGGGGGCCTCTTTTAGCCAAAAAGCGAGCTATTGCACAACGGCGCTTCCTTCAGAGAGATGATTGGCTGTCCCTCCCAAACCTCGTTCCCAACAGCAACCCTACGCCGTGAAGCCACTGAAGGCTTCTCATGTTCCCTGGGGGCCCAGTGAAATATGCGTGCCTTCGTGTCCTTAAAAAGTTAGCGTATGGGAAGAGATAAAGAGTGTGGAGCACCGGCCTCCCATTACTCTCTCTCTCTTCTCTCTTTCTCTCTTTCTCTCCCTCTCTTCCCCTCTCTCTCTCTCTCTCTCTCTCTCTCACTCTCACTCTCTCTTTCCCCCTTCCTCTTTCTCTCTCTCCCTCTCCCTCTCTCTCACTCTCTCTTTCCCCCTTCCTCTTTCTCTCTTTCTCTCTCCCTCCTTCTCCCTCTCTCCTCCTCCATCCCTCCATCTGTGAAAGGATGGGGCTCGGGTGAGACAGCTGCAGTAAGGGCTCTCCCCCTTCACATGTGTTTCAGAGGCAGGGGAGGTTGACCAGCGCTCAGGCTTCAGAACCAGTGTAACAAGAGCCCAGCATTCTGGGAGAGAGGGAATGTGTGTGTGTGTGTGGTCAAGGGAGAAGAAGGAGAATGTGTGTGTGTGTGTGTGTGTGTGTGTGGTCCAAGTGGATGAGGAGAATGAGAGGCGTGGTTACGCAATATGCATGAAGCAACAGATATATGGGGTCAATACTTGTATAATATGTATAATACATATAATACAATGTATGTATAATATGTGTGTTTGGCCAACATCAGCATTAATAATTACAAAAAATAAGTGTGGCGATATATTAAGTGACGATCAGGTTCTGTAACAGAACCTCTCATGGCACACTCGTTGACAGACATCTTGGTCTGACGCTGCCAATGTGAAGATCCTATCTGGTTACAACAGGACCCTCCTGCCCAAGAAGCTGATCTCACAGGAGGTGGACGAGTGTCAGACCAGGTCTGCTTCTGTCTCTGTCAAAGGGAAACACTGGAGGAGTATGTTCAGTTGCGTCAGGCGGGCGGCAGGGGGGGGCGTTGAGGGGTGAACTTGAGGCCGAGTTGGAGAGAAAGAGAAAGAGAGAGATATCGCCTGACTTGGAGTCCATCCTATCGGTCGTTCAAACATGCCAGCAAACTCAGATATTGATGTGGACGAGAAATCACACACACATAAAATCAGGCGCACATAAAAGTACAGACGCGAACAAACACAAATCTTTTGTTAGCTCTCTGCAGCGTCGTTTTCCACGAAGTCAGATTCCTCAAACCTGAGTACTCAGAACCCGGTTCTGCTCTTCAACGATAAGTCAACATAGCACTCCAACGTGTCTCTCTCTTTCTCTCTCCCTCGCCTCCACTCTCTCTCTCTCTGCTCTCTCTCTCTCGTGCTCGCGTCTCTGTCTCTCTCTCATACCTCTCGACCTCCCATCTTCTCTCATCTGCGCCTCTCTCTCGTCATCTCTCTCTCTCTCTCTCTCTCTCGCGCCTCCGCTCTCTCTCTCAGTCTATAACCGTCGCCTCCCTCACCCTCCCTCGATCCATCAGCCTCCCACACCCCTCCCGTCTCACCCCTCCCCATCTAGTCTCGCGTCGGCCTCTCTCTCATCACGGAAACCCTCCGCCGATCTCTCCCGCTCGTCTCTCTCATCTCGGACCTCTCTCTCATGCGAGCTCACGAATCCTGCTGGAAGGACAACTCTCGATCTCTCCAGAAGTCTCATCTCTCGATCATGCGGGCCCTCTGCTCTCTCGTCTCACTCATCAATCTCTCTACTCTCGTCGCTCCAATCCCTCCTCCCCTCAGCTGCATCCCTCCCTCTCTCTCCTCTCATCTCGTCAAAGCCGATCTACCGCTCTCTCGATCAACTCCTTCTCGCCTCTCTCTCTCTCCCTCCGCTCTCTCTGTCTGCTAGGAGCGTCTCTCCTCTCTTCTTCTCAAGGCCCCTCACTGTCTCTCAAAATCCCGCCCTCTCAAAAACCAAACAGGACAATCTCCATGAGCGAATCGTACCGGATTCTCACCGGCTCATCCAGCAGGATCGGTAGCCCTGCCCCGGTAGGCAAACGCTCTCTCTCCTGGGGTCTCCATCATCTCGCAGCATCTCAAGTCCTCTCTCTCCGTCTCTCTCTTACCGTCCCTCCCTACCGTGCACTCCTGCCTCACCCCTCCCTCCTACTCCTCCTCTCTCACTCTCTCTCTCTCAACTCGTCTCTCTCTCATCGATCACACACAAGGTCCTAAGCTCCATCCATGCGTTTTCTCTCTCTCTCATCTCTCCTCTCTCTCCACGTGGTCCGTGTTTGTACAGGCGCTGCAGCGCTGCAGTACCCACGTCGTGTTTAACACACCCCTTCCCGTTCGCTGCCCAGGACGCGCGCTCTCTTTTACTCAATGTCCTGGAGAACTGTCCAGTACTGATCCCGAGCAGAAAGATACACTGAACCTTTCTCCAAATATATCCTTCACCGACTCTCTCTCTCCTTCCCTTTGGTTCACACACGTTGTTTAGACTGTGAGAAGATGTTGCACGCACAACCGATACATGTATGTTCAGACATAGACACACCTGCAACAGTAGGACAGGATAGAAAGGGCCATGAATTCAATCATGTAAACTGTTCTGTTAGAATGCATTTAATCTAGTTTTAATGTAATACTGTAGGTGCATGCTTAACATTTTAAGAGAGAGACATTGTAACAGGTAACCAAGTAGTGATTTGTTGGGCCCTGGAGGGGTGTGTGTGCGTGTGTGTGTGTGTAGTGTCGTGAGTGTGTGTGTGTGTGTGTGTGTGTGCGTTGTGTGGTTGTGTGTGTGTGTGTGGTGTGTGCTGTGAGTGTGTGGGTGTGTGTGTGTGTTGTGTGGTGTGGAGGGGCACTTTCTCTTTCCAAGATGATAGAACACAACCAGCTAACTGATAAGGATCCCCGTCCTATAAGAACCAGAGAGAAGGTGTAGTCAGAAGCATGTCCCTAGACAGTCTGCGTGGGAGGAATGGGAGCTAGGGGAGGGAGGAGGAAGGGAGAAAGAGGAGGAGGGAGGAGGGAGGGAGAGAGAGATGAGAGGGAGGGAAGACGAGATTGAGTAGGGAGATGGATGTCAGAGATATCCCAGATGACAGGATTGAGTATGGCGGTGATGTCGACGACCGCGTCCTAGCGATCTATATCAGTATTATTTCTTCTTTCTGTCCTCTATCTTTATTTTCCTTCCTCTCTTTCTCTATCCACTGCGTAGCTCCCCTTTATTCTTACTTCTTTCTTTCTCTCTGTCTTCTTGCGCTTCTCCCTTTCTCTCTCTCCCTCTCTTCCTCCCTATTCTTCTGCCTTCTATCTCTATCTCCTTTCCTTTCGTTCTCTCCCTTTCTCTCTCTCCTTCCTCCTCTTCTTCTTCTCCACCACTAGTAGTCATCTATAATTCCCTGCTGGAACCGAGATTCAGGTGGAAAGGTGAGAGAGAACCTCTCGTGTCATTTCACATCACACATGCATACCTACATTATACGAACGTGTTTATTACCTAAATACATTTGAGTACTTGCATACTTGCTCACAGTACATGCATGCACAAACACAAAAACCTTCTGGAAGAACTCAGTTGTTCCAAAGATCTAATCTCTTTTGAGCCCACTGGCCTAGACAACATTACGAGTGTGTATCGAATAACGAATGTGTGTCTTTCCCTCCAAAATAGATACCATTGATACCCCTTAATTTACTAGCCCAAATGGTACTGTACAAAGGGATCCTCTGTATTTGATTACAGATTAGGATTGCGAGAGTAAAAGAATGATTGCAAACTCATGTTTTAAACTCTGGATGTTTACAGTTCACTCGTTCACTGTCCTGGGTTCTCTAAAGATGTTCGATATGCGTTCAAAGTGAGCCAGTGATGTGTGTTGGGGAGCCACGCCAGAGCTGGAAGCTGGTCATTCATTCAGAGGATGCCACAATAAAGTCAGCTCTATTCCCCCTGGCATCTGACTTCATGTCCCCCGCCACATTCCAAAATGGTGATCTCTCGTTTGTGTTCTGGTGGGCCGTAAAGAGATCATTAAAACGTCTGTACAACTCATCTCAGCAGCTGCCCTCTCTTTCAAGCCAAAGAGTTTTCAATCAGCTTACTACTCACATGGACATGAATGAATCATTCATTTTATATGGAGTTTAGTAGTTGGTTTTTCGTCTATCTGCATTGTCAACTCTCTCTTTCCAGTTATGTCGTATGTGATAAGAGATCATGTGCTTTTGGCATGTGGTCTTTTTTAGTGTCACTTGTTGAACATTGCACTTACTCGGACCTGATCTTTCGTGCATGATGTAAGATGTGCTGAACTTATTTATAATGTCAGAGAGAGTGGACATGATGATGATTTGGGTCCATAGTTCATGGGGCGACTTGCAAGTCAGGACTTGTCCGTGGTGCATTTACATCGTGTTCTAGGGAATAGCTCACAACCCTTTTCACACATTTCCAATGTATTGGCAAGTTTCTAATAGTTAATAAACAGGATCCATGAAATGTGACTTTCTGCGATACAAGATAGATATTCATGGTAGGAATATATTGTGGTTGATATGCTG
>CAEFZP010000412.1:0-32172 GCA_903064625.1 Mallotus villosus | reverse complement strand
AGTGTTTTGTTGTTGGCGCTTTTAAACGATTGCATTACTTTCCAAGAAACACAAATGTACTAAATACTGCTACTGGACCCAAACAGCACCCCCTAGCTGCCAGGAGAACCTATTTCATCTGCCCCTGATACAAAAATACCTCTACTTAAGTGTGTCTCTCTGTCCACAGGTTGCGACTCCGGCTTCGGGAATGCAGCCGCACGAAATCTGGACGAGCTTGGTTTCGAGGTGTTCGCCACAGTGCTGGACCTGTCCGGAGAGGGGGCCAGAGACCTGAAGAGGACCTGCTCCCCACGTCTCACCCTCCTCCAGGTGGACATCACACAGCCACAGCAGGTTCAGCAGGCCCTGCTGGACACAAAGGCTAAACTGGACTCAGAGGTATGTCAAACTCCTGGTCCAACCCTTCCTGAAAATGCATGCATGGGAGGAACACACATGTACACTCAGGCATGCATGTTGTAAACAAGCAGCAATGTGCATGGGCACATGTGCGAGAGAACATGTATGCAAACCACACACACACACACACACAGACAAACCACACACTCACAGACACACCACACACACACACACCCTATAATAATTGTTACAACCTGAAGGCGCATAGAGTTAATTCCAACTCAGGATTCTTTCTAATGCCCTCATTGAAAGACGAGGACAAAGATATTCTGCTGAGATTATTCCTGTAGCACATGTTTGTTTACGTTGTGCCTTTCGACTGTTTACTTTGGCTAGGAATCCTCTTTCCTGATTTCGGAAGAAAAGCCCCATGGGGTATGAAATACACCAAGAAGGCAAACACACTGTAATAATGTGAGGCCGCTTTACCAGGAGCTGAGCTACGGCTGTGTTTACTTTCTGCAGATGTCATCTAAGGACATTGTGTGGTGTGTGTGTGTGTGTGCGCCGAGCACGTACTGTGTGTGTGTGTGTGTGTGTGTGTGTGCGCCGAGCACGTACTGTGTGTGTGTGTGTGTGTGTGCACTCGGCACGTACTGTGTGTGTGTCAGAGGT
Source organism: Mallotus villosus (assembly GCA_903064625.1). Lineage (NCBI taxonomy): Eukaryota > Metazoa > Chordata > Actinopteri > Osmeriformes > Salangidae > Mallotus > Mallotus villosus. Next base: position 31,155 of record CAEFZP010000412.1, on the reverse strand, counting down.
GTAATCAGAGAAGACGGAGGGAAAGGTCACTCACATGCTCACTCACTGATCTACTCTCACTACTGGGGCTGTGTGGGGCTTGGCTGGAGATCAAGGGCACACTTTCATTACTCTTGGCCACGGAAACCCCAGCCACACCACGGTATCCACAGGTTGGGCACTAATGGAGGAATGGAAGAGTAGTGAGGAAAAGTGTTCTTTTAAGAATTACAGAAGGATTGAAAGTAGGGATCTATTATATTTCAATCAACCGTGCCCCCCATCCAAACCCTTTTTCTCTTAGACCATGTGACGATGTGCTCAGGGGCTCAACACCTAAACTAAAAAGCATAATTCCTCTTGCTAAGTTGACCAAAATGTTTTATTTGAGTAGTGATTGAAGCTCATAATGACTTGACAAACCTGCGCCACATAAGCACAGCTCTGAACACTAAAGAGGCTTGTTGACGTAGAAAGAACGTAGGTATCACTCTGAAGGTATCATCTAACGCGCCGAAGGGGTCAGATGGCTGAGCGGTTAGGGAATCGGGCTATTAATCAGAAGGTTGCCGGTTCGATTCCTGCCCGTGCGAAATGGCGTTGTGTCCTTGGGCAAGGCACTTCACCCTACTTGCCTCAGGGGGAATGTCCCTGTACTTACTGTAAGTCACTCTGGATAAGAGCGTCTGCTAAATGACTAAATGTAAAATGTGTCACAGCTTCTAAAAAGAGGAAACTCCGGCATTAAACAAAATACAAAACAATAAACATCCCGTTCAACCGTTGGGGATTACCAGGTGGCCAGGTGCCCTTATGGATCCAGAGTTACAAATATAGGATGGAAATACCCTCACACTCCTGATCTGTGCATGCCTGTGTTGCATAACCTGTCGAGACTTCCCGCACCTTCCGTCTGCCTTTTGTCCAGTCGGTGCAAGAGCTTCCTCATACACGATCGAGCACGATCATCTCACTTACATGTAACCACGGTCTGTTTTTCCAAGAGACAGTCGTCCTTTGTCTTCGACCAATCACATCACCCCTACGTACAGTACTGTACCAAGGAGAAACTGATGTGGAGTTTGAATCTCCATTAGTCACCCAGTTCTAATATGTTCTGGTTTTAAGCCAATCAAAGGTTAGGGATTGTTCTAAGTGGCACGTACATGGAACTCCCGAGTGTCTTGTTGGCGCAACAGGCGTTCTCATACAACGTGTACTTCTCAACTTTCCCCCGACTGTCACTGCCAGGTAACAGAAGTGGGGAGAAAAGATCTTCTTACACCTCACCTCTGTTTTTGTCTATTTCTCTTCTCTTTCCCAACCTCTCTCATCCCGCCCGCCCGCCCGCCTGCCCTCTCCCTCTCCCTCTCCCTCTCTCTTTCTCTTTCCCAACCTCTCTCACCACCAAACCCTCCAACCCCGGCCTCTCTCTCTCTCTTTCCCAACCTCTCTCACCCAACCCTCCACCCGGCCTTTCTCTCTCTCTCTCTCTCTCTCTCCCGTTCCCTCCCTGCTCATCCCTCTGTCCCTCCTCTATCCCTCCCTCTGTCCCTCCCCCCCTCCCCCAGTTTGGGACAGAACGTTCCTTCCCATGTTAAGTGTTTCTCCTCCTGTACGTCTCCTCCTGTACGTCTCCCCCTGTACGTCTCCCCCCCGGTCTCACACAGGGAACTGAAGCGACAGCCTTGCTGGGGGTGAGAGGAACAAACTGCCCGTTTGAACAGTTCAAACGGTTTTAAGAAGGGATGTTAGGCAGACCAATCAGAGAGAACGAGAAGGGGGGAGTTTAAGAAGGAGATGATCTGAACACGCCCTCCAAACCTGCCGTCCTGACTGCACAGCATGCTTTGTAGTTGTCCAGCGTTATCGCTGCCTGACAAATAACTTTCCTAACTTGCCTAACTTTCTTTCAGATGTTACATCTGCCCTGCCTCCATCTTCGCTGATGTTTTCATCAGCGTGCGTATTTGTAAACGTTCAGGATCAAACATGTTGGACTGCTTATCTTCCCGAATATACCTCACTGAAATGTATCTAATGTTGCTTGTGAAATGTTGAAGTTGCGCAACAGTCCTCTAGGCCAATATGTTGATCTTTGATACCTAAACCTTCTACAAGGCTAGTATTACTGTGCTGGTTTTGGGGCTGTCCAAATTGTTGTGATGAGAGGCACAAACAGCAATATTGTTGAAAAAACCTTGCCGGATTATACAAACATTGTCCCTTATGTCAGAGTATCATCTCAAGGAATTTTTACAAACAAGAAAGACTGCCCCTCTGTGGAACAGAGAGAAATGCACCTGAGTACAGAAAAGAGCAGTTAGCTCTTATTGCTTTACCACTTAACTCAAACCGTAGAGTGGATGGTGTATCATCACATTAATTTAGATTTACTGTCTCTCTCCCTCTTTCTCTCTCTTTCTCTCTCCCCCGCTCTCTCCCTCTCTCCCTCGCTCCTCCCTCCCTCCCTCCCGTCCCTCCCTCCCTCCCTCCCTCCCTCCCCATCCCTCCCTCCCTCCCTCCCCTCCCTCCCTCCCTCCCTCCCTCCCTCCCTCCTCCCTCCCTCCCTCCCTCCCTCCCTCCCTCCCCCTCTCCCTCCCCCTCCTCGCTCCCCTCGCCTCCCTCCCCTCCCTCCCACCCACCTCTCCCTCTCTCCCTCCCTCCCACCTCTCCCCTCCCTCCCTCCCTCCCTCCCTCCCTCCCTCCCTCCCTCCCTCCTCCCTCCCTCCCCGACCCACCTCTCCCTCTCCGCTCCCTCCCTCCCTCCCACCCCCCCACCCTCTCCCTCTCCCTCCCTCCCTGCCCTCCCTCCCCCTCACTCAGTCTGGGCCGTCCCTCCCTCCCTCTCTCTCCTCCCCGCAGGTCTCTGGGGGCTGGTGAATAACGCCGGCGTGTGCGTGAACTTTGGTGACGCCGAGCTGTCTCTACTGTCCACCTTCCGTGGCTGCATGGAGGTGAACTTCTTCGGGACTCTGTTCGTCACCAAGACATTCCTCCCCCTCCTGCGCCAGGCCAAGGGACGCATCGTCACCATCTCTAGTCCCCGCGGGTGAGCGTGTGACCTTTGACCGCACACACCGCGACACACACACACACACCGCGACACACACACACACACCGCGACACACACACCGCTACAACACACACACCACACCTGTACACACACCACACACACCACACAGCAGGGGTGTAGGTTGTATTATACATGTCAGATGTGTCAAACATGCTTTTTGAAAACGGCAATTCTACCCCCCCTCCCCCCGCATCCTCAATTATTCAAAAGATTTGTCTTTGCCACGTTGGAAAACAAACCCATGACTCTGCAACATTGCTCACGCAAACACACACGCTACACAAACAGAACACACACGCTACACAAACAGATGCATATGGAGTTGATATCACTTGGTCAGGCCTCAGTGATACATACATGTGCAGCTAACTCTGTTCTCCTAATCAGCACTTTCTCCTCCTTTCTCCTCGTCATACTATGAATTAGAGGCAGATGGGCATAAACACACACACACACACACACACATACATACACACATACACACATACACACACACACACACACACCACACACACACATGGGCATAAACAAGCTTCTTTACTTCGCCATGACTGATTACTACGATTTGAGATCATCTTAAACTATGATGCATGAACATGGAGTGCAGTGTAGGCATACGTCGTAAACCAAAACATTTGGTTGCCGCTAAAGTTCAGTTTGTGTTGCTCTTCCAAGCCAGCAATCAGCAAAAGGAGTCTCATGTTGTCATGACTGTATTTCATTGAAATCCTGAGATGATAGAGCAGAGGACTATATCCTACTCTGGGATACCAAGAGACATACATCAAAGCTATTCACAACTAAAGTCTTTCATTCAGCGAACGCCTCCAGGGCGAAAACATACATTTTTAAAAGTCTCAATCGGCAATTAAGCCCCCACCCTGGCTCCGTTCCTATCCTCCCTCCCATCAAAGGCTGGAGGGGGGAAGGAGGGGGGCTGGAGGGGGGAGGAGGGGGAAGGAGGGGGGCTGGAGGGGGGAGGAGGGGGAAGGAGGGGGGCTGGAGGGGGAAGCCTCAACTTGGCATGCGCTGGGTCTTGTCTCCTATCTCTGCAACCATCACTGTGACTGTCTTCATTCCTAAACTGCATAGTTCCCGGAAAAGTGTAAACAAGGCTTCCTTTTATCACAGTCGAAGATGTCTCTCTCTCTCCTGAGAGGAGGTCTCTCTCTCTCTCTCTCTCTCTCTCTCTCTCTCCTGAGAGGAGGTGTCTCTCTCTCCCCCCGAGAGGAGGTCTCTCTCTCTCTCCTCTCTCTCTCTCCCGAGAAGAGGTGTCTCTCTCTCTCCCGAGAGGAGGTGTCTCTCTCTCTCTCCCGTAGCCGTGCCGTGTTTTGGGGTCGATTCAAACTCCCCCCGGAGCACTTCCTGGTGCTGCGTTGAAACAGAGCCAAGCTGAGCTGCTACAGGGCTGAAACAGAGCCAAGCTGGGCTGCTACAGGGCTTAAACAGCTCTGTTGGAAGGAAATCTTTTTTTACAGTCGAATCTGTGTGCAGCCAGATGAATAATTTTTATACCATATAATAACAGGTTGCATACCGACGGTGTACATCTTGTTCTTTTTTTATTGCCGTTATGGTTACCAAAGGAACAATAAACAGGCATGATCTTTTTTGGAGTAGCAGGTAATCTTTATTGGATAAAGACTGTGATTAAATGAAAGAAAATGACTGATGTACAGTTTGTATTGCTCCAAATTCACCAGAAGATAAATAAGGCCCTGTGAATGATATAATGGTGTTGGCTCAATCCCTGGGTTGGATATAGTGTTAGTAATCCATTATAGCACTTTGAGCATTTGCTTGACTGCAAGTAATCCCATAGCTTAACTGAGCCAGGCAAGTTCAGTTAGGTTCAGCTCAAGCATTAGAAATGACTCAAAAGAGCGATGCAGTGTATCTTAATAGCGACTTGCAGGCGAAATGTCTATATGAATAGTGGTTAAGGGTGTGAGTGCACTGTTTGCATGAAGGAAAGGAGTAGGTATTGCTTCCAATACCTCTGCAAACCCTTGACTATCCTGCAGAGATACACGTGTGCTCCTTTCCCCTCAGGACAAGCTTCTAACTAAAGGTGTGTTTTGTTTGTAGGAGACCAGCCGTTCCCTAGCCTAGCGGCATAACGGGGCGTCCAAGGCCGCCCTCAACCTCTTCATCAACACCCTGAGACACGAGATGGAGCCATGGGGGGTCAAGTCTCCACCATCCTGCCATCCTCCTACAAGACAGGTGAGGGGGAGATGGGGGTGAGGGCAGGGGGTGATGGGGGTGAGGGCAGGGGGTGATGGGGGTGAGGGCAGGGCGGGAGATGGGGGTGAGGGCAGGGGGTGAACTGGATCCACACAGCACTTTAAGGGTGGACACTTTAAGGCAGTGGTGGTCTGGGATGCAACACATTAGCGGTTAGGGAACCGAAAACCATTTGAACATTGAACATCCCCACTGGAAAAAGCACATTGTAATCCAGCGGATTTGCACTACTGAGGATCCGAAGTAAGAAAAGATGCTTAACAGAGCGTTTTAAAAACCGCTGTTGTTCACATATTTGGATCACAGGACACACCATCTCCCCTCTGTAACTGCCTTTTTTCCTCTCATTGACTTAAAGTTGTGGCCGGCCAAAGCAGTCCCCGAGGATTAGAGAGTCGATGTCGGGACAAAGTGTGCCTGTACTTTGTTTGCACTTCTCTTTTTCCCACCAGCCCATCATTCCTCTTCAGCCCTCTAACTTATTCTCCATTGTTGATGCATTATCCCACGACTTGAGATGGAGAGGGAGAGGGAGAGAGAGAGAGAGAGCGAGGAGAGAGAGAGAGATAGAGAGAGAGAGCGTAGAGAATGAGAGAGGGGGGGTTGGAGAGGGAGAGAGAGATGGTTTGTGAGCGGATATCGAGGGTTGTCGTAGGGAGTAGCGTCTGATCGCGATCCTCGCTCGATCTCTTTCTCTCGCTCGCGCTCTCCTCTCAGCGCTCTGCTCGTTTTGTCTCGCTTCTCTCTCTCTTTCTCTTCTCTCTCCTCTTTCTCTGCTCGCCGCTCTTGCTCTGTCGCTCTCTCTCTCTCTCCCTTCTCGCTCTGTATCTTCGCTGTTTGTCTCTGTCGCTCTTTCTTTGCTCGGTCTCTCGCTCCTTTCTCTCTTCTTTCTCTCCTTCTCTCTCGCCTTTTTTCTCTTCCTCTCTTTCTCTCTCTTTCGCGTTCTCGAGAGAGAGCAACAATAGCACACAGCGAGAATACGACTGGAGGGAAAAGAGACCGAGATCACTATCCTGCACGATCAGCATGCCTCAGCTAGCTACGGAAGACAAGATCAAAGCTGAACTTTTTTTGACGTCTCGTTTTCTCCCTCCGTTTCTCAGGTCAGTCCAGTAACCAGGAATACTGGGAAGAAACAGTTCAAGCACCTGATCCAGAACCTGAGTCCTTCCCTCCTGGAAGAATACGGAGAGGATTACGTGGAGGAGACCAAGGAACTGTTCCACAGCTACGCCAAGACGGCCAACGAAGACCTCAGCCCCGTGATCGACACCATCTCGGAGGCTCTCCTCTCCCGCGGCCTCACGTTCGCTACTTCGCTGGTCCCGGCGTGGGCCTCATGTACTTCATCTACAGTTACTTTCCTTTCAGCATCAGCGACAGGTTCCTCCAGAAACTGTTTGTCCGGAAGAAGCTTGCACCGCGGGCCTTGAGGAAGGAAAACAGCCTGAACGGCCTCAACCACAATATAAACAACAACAACAACATTGAGAAAGTAAACAAGTAGTCTAAACTATAGACGTGTGTGTGGGGAAAAAAATATATAAATATGTGTACGAATCTGTAGGACCACTTCTGTAACAGGCTCATAGTATTGTGTTTTGACGTTTCGTTTTGTATATTTGTTTTTTACTTGTATATTGAATTATGTATTATTGAAGGGATCATTGAATTGCACCAAATGTTTTTTTTTGCGTGTGTGTGTGTTTTTTTTTGTCTTGTATAATATGACATGGCAGCCAGTGAGTGAGTTCTGTGTCAGAGAAGATAGACCTAGAGGTCAACAAGTTTGGGGGTGGTAGAGCTATCTCCATGACAACAGAGTGTGAGACCCACACCTATGGTCTATGACCCTGTGTACTGTATTAGTTGCTAGGCACAAGCTAGCTCGGTTACGCTCAACACATTGTAGACGACAAACTTAATAAAATCTGCAAATAAAAAACGCACATTTACTACTGGCAACAGCATATTGGTATTTCACCGCATGCACACAGACAACACACAAATACACACTGAAGACGTGCCTTGGTCGCAATTATGTATCGTAGCAATCATTATGACAGAAATGTATGTAGTGGAATTCATTCGTTTTGTTGCTGTTGCGGCTGATTTGAACTGTGCCCTGCGGCTTGCTCTGAGTCATACGCTACAGAGTGAAAGACACAAACTTGGCCTTGTTTTTGTAAATATGTCATAATCAAAACATTTTGATTAATGGATCCTAGTAGTTGAATTTCAGATGTTGTTTGTACTTATGTGCATTTATTTTTATTTTTCACCTCACTGTTTTAACTTGTCACTTAAATCAGAATATTTATGCCAGGTGTTTTGTATTTTTGGGTTTTACTCATGAATCACTTCAACTGTGAATTTTATATCACATCATGAAAAAACGGATGAAAAAAACAAACAGCAATTGTTCACTTGGTTCATTCTTTGATAGTATTAAAGTTGACTTTTTCAAACACTTGCTCCGTCACTTTCCAAAGCGCTGAGCTCAGACAGTTGTCTTTGTTTACAAAAGGTTTGTTTTCTCACCAACTGACCCTCATACTCAAAACCAACCACCCACTTTTAATTCCCCCAATTAGCATTTGGCGGCTGGCTATGCTAATTCCTCTGGTTTTTCCTCATTTAATTAAGCCTTGTGGTGATCGTGACATTTCTTATCAATTGTGTATATGACAGAGAAAGGGAGGGGAGAGACACCCCTCCACCACCACCATCATCTACCACCAGTCAGCCAACTCACTTCAACTGAAAACTCAATTAATCAACGCAATAGCAGAACAATATACAACTTCCTCTAGACACAGTCATACACACAGTGTAACACACTCATACACACAGTGTAACACACTCATACACACAGTGTAACACACTCATACCCACAGTGTAACACACTCATACACACAGTGTAACACACTCATACCCACAGTGTAACACACTCATACACACAGTGTTACACACAGTCATACACACAGTGTAACACACTCATACACATAGTGTAACACACTCATACACACAGTGTAACACACTCATACACACAGTGTAACACACTCATACACACAGTGTAACACACTCATACACACAGTGTAACACACTCATACACACAGTGTAACACACTCATACACACAGTGTAACACACTCATACACACAGTGTAACACACTCATACACATAGTGTAACACACTCATACACACAGTGTAACACACTCATACACACAGTGTAACACACTCATACATACAGTTTAACAGCTGCATCCTATGAGGGATCAGTGTGTGAAAGATACCAACCTGCACAGACCCACAAGTTTCTTCAAACACAAACTAAAATTTGTTTTTAAAGGGTGATTCCATATTTATTAGGGTGATTCCAGATTGATTTTCAGCTTGTGTGCGAGTTCCACATCTTGAGAAAATACACATTTGCACAAAAAGGTTCATCATTTGTCTGGTCAATTCATTTTTGGCGATCGATGACCCGCAAGCTTTGCAAACATATAAAAGGGATATGTTGAAATAATCTCCGGACATTCTATAGTAATTCAACTCAAACAATATGCCAAAACCCCCAATGTAATTACACTCCAGTGGTTTATATTCCAGTTTCTTCCAGAGCAAAGGGACAGACTAGTTATTTTAATTTCCATTTGGCTGGACTGAACATACGACCTAATACCACCTCTGTTCCATTTCCCTTGAGTAGATATATTGGCAGTATACGTAGCATTGTTAAACTTCAAAGAATACAATTCATAGTACCAGTTACCAGAAAGTTACAGCACAATCTTGCCAAAAGCATGTGCAAGTTACATTAACATGTAGTCGTTTATCAGACGCTCTCATCCAGAGCGACTTACAGTAAGTACAGGGACATTCCCCCCGAGGCAAGTAGGGTGAAGTGCCTTGCCCAAGGACACAACCTCATTTCGCACGGCCAGGAATCGAACCGGAATCGTCAACCTTCTGATTAATAGCAGGGGGGACTTAAAAAATAAGTACAAATAACCCAACAAACTCTCAAAGCTATCTAATCCTATGTTCAATATACAATGTCCAGTGTACACTAGTAACCAGTGTAAAAGCAAGGTATGATGATAGGTGATGACAGTTAGAAGTCCCCTCCTAATTTACATTCATGGCCTCCCCCGCTTTGGGAAAGTGTCCTCGTAGAACTGCATTAAATACCGGGGCCAGGAAAATTCCCGACATCTCCAGTGAACACAATGCACTCTGATCCAGTTGGCTCTCTAACATCACCCTTTTACATTCAGGCAGTTGGCTAGAATCAATCCCTGTCTCTTTCCGGATTGACTACATAGTCCTTATACTCACCCATACATGCATAAATGGACATGCACCTCCCTACCTGCAAGAAATCATTGCTCCCCAAACCTCCACCTCCACCCGTCCCCAAACCAAGCTCCGCACAATGGGCGACCGGGCCTTTAGCTCGGCAGCGCCACGCTTGTGGAACAGCCTCCCTGATCACCTATGGACAACGCAGACGTTAGAGTCCTTTAAAGCTGGACTAAAAACCTTTTTATTCAGTAAGGCATTTCCTGAATAAAACAGGTAAACAGGTAAGCAGGTAGTTTTGCAGGTAACATTGGCCTTACATTATGTTAATGTTACCAAGTTTTTTACTATGCTTATGTTAAAATGTATTTTATTTTATTGTATTATTATAGTTAGTTTCTATTATGTTGGCACTCTGAGATTCTTTTGAATGATGACGCGTTACAAATCAAATGAATTATTATTATAATCATATACAGCGAGGTCATGTCCGGTCAATGCACATTATTTCCTCTCTAGCTGGATTGTGTTTTTTTAGCTTTTTGTGTTTTTTATTATTGTTTTATTATTTTATTGATTTAAACCACTGCAAACCTGGCCTCCAAACCTGTCATGATCCAGGAGTGCTAGTACTGCTACAGTGACAGTAGTCCTCACTGTGGTGGGGCTGTAACACCAGAAGGAAGTGACATGGAATCCACTTCCAACTCAGTGAAGCAAGTATGGAGAAATGACAGGAGTTGTCAGTGGAGGTTTAAATGTTTAGCTTAACAGAGCCAACCGCCACATTGTGCTAAAGAAAGCCTATGTAGGGCATAGGTCAGACGGTCGCTGTGTGTATAACAAAAGAACAATAGTGTTTCGCAGATCAAATAAATACTGATGAAGTTGTAAGCCGACACCATCTCATCAAGCTCCAGTGGACTCGGAAAGCCATCGCTTGATTTTCCACACCAGCTTTTGTTTTGGTTTGAACACCTACCAGCGTCACGCATGACGTACGTACACGCAAACACACGTGTTCGAGCACACTCACGCATGCAGGTACGCACATGCATGTCCACTACTTCCTTCCCCTCTCTCCCTCTCTCTCTCTCTCTCTCTTAGATATCCCCCCTGTTCGCGATCAACACGGGGAAAATCTGTGAGATTCAAACCATTTAACCCTCCTAATTATTGCCCTCCATCTTAATGTTCCAGTTTGGGCTCGACAGTCTCCCGGTACCAGCCAATCACAAAGATGTTTGACAGACCTCTTGTCAAACCTGAATATTGAGTGAACATGTTAATTTGATCTGGGGATGTTTAAACTGCTTTGCGTGAGTCATGTCCCTTGTCATTTGGGTCAGAAACACGTGCCAAGTCGTCTCACCTCTTTACTCAACCCAGTGCTCCAACAGCCAAAGGAACACAAGCTCACGTTACATCACCAGACCAGACCACGCTCTCACACTCGTCTTAAATCAGGTCGGTGTAGCAGACCTAGCTGTTATACAAACGCACACAGAAAAAGCCTGAGAGAGATCTGAACTACTAGCAGTGTTTATGAATGTGGGCTAATCTAAACCGATGAGGTCTGTGGACTCCAGAAGTGCTCGAGTTGATGGAAAATAGTTACTTAAACATCTGTCTTGTTCACTCGGGCCGGATAGATCCAAGACCGCTAGGGGCTGGTTCCTGGAAGAGCACGCTGCTTTCTAATTCCTAGTATCTTCTCTGAATGAGGGAACGTGGCAGAGAACATCGCTGCGCACTGGCAGGAACCTCAATAGTTTAGTACAGCTGGCGAGAGCGTTTCGACTCGCTGGAGGAACTCTGTAAATCAAGTAAACATTTTTATTTTTTTTTAGTTTAGTTTACAAGTGGCTGGCGTTCAAAAGCATAGTTCTGATACGGTGTGAAGTACTCAGGTTTGGTAATGACCATGATTTAGAAACGTTGCCGCTAACACGGATGTGTCAAAGTGCAGACATTTGTTTGTTGCAGACACAACATTATTGTTGGTTATTGAGTGTTGAGGGTATACCTGTGTCAGAGGAAACAGACGAAGAGTGGCCTACATACCGGTTTGCACATTTTCTGACAAGGTCTTGTAGGTTTCTGAAGACAAGAGGACAGAGGACGCTAGTCTGAGACTGGAGTCCTGACTGGGATTTCAGAATCAGATAGGGTTTTATTCGCCATGAAAGTTTGCACAGACAAGGAATTTACTTTGGCAGGAAGGTGCATACGTGAAACATATAGGATTCCTAAAACATGTGTGGTCTTGCTAAGTAACTTCTAGGGAATAAAGGTCAGGGATTACAAGAAATTGAGTAAGTAACTGTCACTGGAAGGTCTCCTCCGAGCACGTACTGACTGACGATAAGCGGCATATGCACTCGAGGAACAAGGTCCCCCCCCGCTCACCCACTATCCTCTTTCAGGGAACGAAGTGCTTGCGACTGTCAGCTCCCATTGCTCTGTTTAGCCAACAAACTATTGTTCTCTTTCTCAGTGTTTGTTTCCCCAAGCGTCAAGCGGGACACAAAGCCTGTGATTCAGGCAGAAGGTCTAGGGGACTCAAGCCTTCAGGGGTAGCCAGCGGCGAGTTACCCTGCCCGGGACACAAAGAACCTCGTCTGAAGGGATCCAAGTGGCGGAGTGAAAAGGGCCAAAAAGCAATGGAGCGAAAAACAGAGGGGTGGGGGGGGTGGCGGGTGGGGGGTGAAGAATAAAAGAGGAAGAGAATCGGGACCGGGGCCGAGACCTCCAGAGAAAGGAAAGATCGGCGGGCAAATTGCGAGGAGGATTGCTGAGATCAAGAATGACGTAGGCATCGTTTTATTTCCCTGCGGGCTTTAATTACTGATAAAAGGTTGGGGGCAAACACTTCATCAATAGCGTTAACTTCATCCACTGGAGCTACAGAGACGGAAACAATGCAAGGGCTAAATCAGCTAGTGCTAATGGGGAGAGCAATGGTTTGAGCGCAACAGAAAGTCCATTCATTAGACCATTCACCACACATACACTATATTGACCCATGTCTCGCATCCTATTCTCAATTCATAGGCTTCGACTTCAATCAGGGGGTTATACAACGCTATTGCCCTGCAGTCAGCCAACCAAGACAAGTTGTATAAGCCCCCAAACAAGTTGCGTAAGATCACGACATCACACATGCACGGAGGGATAATCGTATGTACACAACAACGTGCCTTCAAATATCTTACCAATTGCACAAACAAAAACAAACACACACTCATTCATGTGTGTAGCCGATGTGTATCGGTGAAACTCACTCCTCAGGTATGTAATGGGCCACCCGCGTCGATGAATAGCTAGCTTTTCTTTGGCGTAGTTGGTAGTGGTGGCGCTTGGGAAGCCAGAGGTGGTAAGTTCGAACCCAGTGAGGGACGGTAGTGCCAGATACCTCTGACGGAGCTTGCAAGACCACGTCCGTTACATACCCGTTACATGTGCATAACCTTGATCTAACACTACCAGGCGTCGGGCGACGTGATTGGTTTGTCAGGTACTCAGGTGGACTGTCACCTGAGCCTTATTGCTGTGTGGAGTTTACATGATCTCCCGCTCCACAAAGAACCCCAATATAAAAAGAAGCAGACTAGAACAAAACGCTCCTGTCCTGTTCCTGACCAAGAGGGGTCAGATGGCTGAGTGGTTAGGGAATCGGGCTACCAATCAGAAGGTTGCCGGTTCAATTCCCGGCCGTGAGATCTTACGTTGTGTCCTTGGGCACTTCACCCTACTTGCCTCGGGGGAATGTCCCGGTACTTACTGTAAGTCACTCTGGATAAGAGCATCTGCTAAATGTAAATGTAAGAGGAGAGCATGAGGACTTGTCCCTGGGTCTCTGCTGATACAGCTGCACGTGGCTGCATGGAGGGGAAACATGCAGAAATTCTTCGAAGGACACTCCTTTGTGTGTGTGTGTGTGTGTGTGTGAGTGTGTGTGTGTGTGTGTGTGTTCTCGTGTTGCCGCCTCCCTGCATGTGTGAGCGTGAGTCAAACTGAGAAAGTGTTTCTTCTTCTTGTTGGACCTCCAGCACAGACGTCTTTGAGAATGTTATCAGAGAGACTCACCATGTTATCACGAAAATACCAATCAACTGACGACAGCTCAATACAATGATCTCTCTCTGTTGTTAGATACACACAGCTACATTATACAACCAGGCCAACGCTCAAACATGTCTTGTGAGTCTGTGTGCGGGAAGAGGGGACTGTGTGAACTATAGATTTAATTGCATGCCCTATAGGTATGTAAACCAGGTTGGCTTGGTTACGAGTTGTGTGGTAAATGTGTGCTTGTGTAGCCTACTGTATATATGAATGAGCTTGTGTCCTTGAGTGCGTGGGCGATGGGGTTTGTGTTTCCTGCCCCTCCGGAACAGTCTGGAGTACGGGGCAGACAGGTGCTTGCTTGTTTGACTCAGCAAGTCAAGTTATGACACCTTTGAGCGTAATTCTCACCTGTGCTTGTCGAGTATTTCACCCCAGTTTGAGTAACATTCTTGCTCCCAAACAGACATGAGACAAAGTCTGGAACTACGTTCCCCAGCAGCACCCCCTGATGAAACCAATGGTATGTGTCTGAATCAGCCTTACATCCTTCTCCCACCACTAATTGCAAGGATTTGTAGTCCTAAGGGTGGAATCCTGAATACAATAAACTATTGACATGAGCTCTTGAAAAACATCTGTTTTCATATCTCCAAGGAAAATGGGTTTCGTTATAGAGCACGGTGCTGGATTTGCATGTGTTTCTAAATGTTCTCGGTTCTCGACGAGCACGCAGTGAATGCAGCTCAAGGCCATGGTTGCTGAGCGGAAATAAATAAATACATAATTGGTTGTCGCTGGATGCACATGCGCAGTGTGCTTTAGGTGCATGTTATGAAGTCATTACCTATAGATTCCACACTGATATGTATTTTTGTCCTAGAAGGTTCGAGAGAAGGGCCTTGTCACCTGTGTGATATACCCCGAAACTAAGTACAGGAATGTGAACTCAGACATTCAGGACAAAGGTAAACCACTTTCGTTTTTTGTAATGGCTTGTAATGGAAATACTGCAACCAAACGAGAACAGGGACTTTATCAAAGTAAAAGTCAGCACGATCGTTCCTACGTTAGATGATCTCCAACTACAAGCACATAGGCCTAACAGTAAAATCCCAACATGTTTTAGGTCCAATAGCTTGACAGTGTTAAACAGTGATAAGCTACGCCAGTAACCTGACTGATTAGCATTGATGCCCTAGGCATATAGATATATATATATAGATATATAGAGAGATATATATCTATGGCCCTAGGCCTATTGAAGGTTTGCCAGCTAGGTCACTAGGTTACACGTCCCAATGACCCCTGTCAAATCTGCGCCTTTGTCTTCCCAATTAAGCCTACTTTTTATCCGCTTTCTCCGAAAGCCGTTCATACTTTGGTAGCACTGTGGCATTGCATAACTAGTCTATGGATGTAGTCTACTTGTTTCCCAGTAATTATGCATTTTAATGAGGACGAACTAAATTGTTATGACGCTGGAGGAAAGCAAGAGGACTGACAACAACAAGTGGATTTGGGACTTTTAATAATTAAGTCGACTCACGACCTATAGCTACTAAACTCCGTTAGTGAGGACAATTTCCTACGCCATTTAACTGCCTGACCTCTAGTGAAAACTACCCCTCCCTTTCTGACTCCCTTTACAAGCATGTGTTGACCTGACCGGACTACAATCAGAACAAAAGGTTATAGAAACCAATGCAAACAAAATGTAGAATCGCACTCCAAACTTTTGATAAAATTTGAGAACACTGCAAAACCACTAAGCAGCATCCAGGGGAACACATACAGTGATATCTTGTTTTGGTGAGTTCCAAATCTGAAATTAAATATTGCTGGAGTTCATTTATGTGGCAGGACCGGTAGCAGAAGGCTGTGTCAGGCCTTACGCATACATTTTATACATTGAAGCTACAATACTTTCAAATCCGCGCCGAATTATTTAATATTTTTTCGTAAATACTGAAGTGAAGTATAGGGATAAATGCAGGTACAATTCCTGCACGAAGAGCGACACCGCCACCTTGCGGCAATATGGTGAAATGTTGTTATTCCCATGGTTACTTGTTATGGGGAATTACGGGTTGTTAACGGCAGATGTGTGGATGTCGAGTCATTTGTAACTTGGTCTCGGATAAAAATAGGCTAGATTTAAGCCGTTTGTTTGGTCCCGTCTGCGTAGAATATCCAATGCAATTTCCTTTTATATCCTAATATTTCAAATGTGAGTTCTCATTTAAGGTTAGGTAATCCGATGTATTTTATTTAGATCTTACTATTAAACTTTTTTTCGAAAGTTTTTAAACCTTTTAAAACTTTTTTTTTAAGTTTCGAAAATATTTTTTCAACATGACAGCTATCAAAATATGTAACATCTTGTGCCAAGACTGACCCAGGCAAAATGTTATTCTTGGCCGACACCTGGTTTCGAATACTACACTTTCCACATCTCAAGCACTACCACGTCCATACCCCAACTGAAAGGGAGGTCAAATATTCTGACGACAGCTATCAGCCTGACCAGATGTGAAAAAATGATTTTCAACATTTATTAACTGTTTTTTTCTCAACTTTCTAAAACAAAATATGAAAGAAAAAGAAAAAAATCACCCTGACGACAGTATGTCTATACATTCGAAACCAAGTTACCTGTGCGACTCACAATCACCATTCCATCTCTGCTTTAAATCACCAAGTCCATCGAGTAGGGTCCAGCTGCAGCCCCGGAGAACAACCACCCTGGCGTGACATAACACCCAGGCGTGACGGAAGTAACCGTGGTGTGACGGAAGGGATTTTTTTTACACATCGCTATCAGAAACCAAAGATCAACCATGGAAGTAAGTGAGAATGTCAATGTACTTAATGTATTGAGTAATATTCATGTTAAAGCCGTGCCGTGGTTTATTTACTTTTCGCTAAATTCGGATATAGCCTAATAATATTATAATACCGCGCCCTTTTTTAAAAAAAATTGCCAACAGTATCCAGCTGCACTTCGTTCATGGAAGTAACCCCAACCCTAGGTGAACCGAGCCCTGGTACTTTCTCCTAACCCCAACCCTAGGTGAACCGAGCCCTGGTACTTTCTCCTAACTCCAACTTGTTGTCACGCCAGGGTGTTTGTCTCCGGGGCTGCTCCCCGGAGACAAACACCCTGGCGTGACGGTAACCGTGGTGTGACGGAAGTTATGTGACGGAAGTTATCAGAATAAAATAAACTTATAATGTATCTGAATAAAATGAACGTATTTGAATAAAATGAACGTATTTGAATAAAATGAACGTATTTATCGCTGAAATTAACATAATACAAAAATAACAACATATTTCGACATGTCAGTAACCATTTTTACAGCTTAAAACGTTTTTATTTCGAAATGCCAGGAAATGTCAGTAACCGTAATTGTTTTGTTATGTCTAATAGAATCAAATTGTATTTTTTGTTAAGGATATCATCACAATTCGATATAAATATACATTGACGCAATGTATTTCTAAGTGTATTATACAGTTTACTCATTAAGTAAATGACCATCGGTTCACCTAGGGTTGGGGTTAAGAGGAAGTACCAGGGCTCGGTTCACCTAGGGTTGGGGTTAGGAGAAAGTACCAGGGCTCGGTTCACCTAGGGTTGGGGTTACTTCCATGAACGAAGTGCAGCTGGATACTGTTGGCTAATTTTTCAAAAAAAGGGCGCGGTATTATAATATTATTAGGCTATATCCGAATTTAGCGAAAAGTAAATAAACCACGGCACGGCATTAACATGAATATTACTCAATACATTAAGTACATTGACATTCTCACTTACTTCCATGGTTGATCTTTGGTTTCTGATAGCGATGTGTAAAAAAAATCCCTTCCGTCACACCACGGTTACTTCCGTCACGCCTGGGTGTTATGTCACGCCAGGGTGGTTGTTCTCCGGGGCTGCAGCTGGACTCTATTGGATCCATCGTTTCTCACAGACATATCACCACAAAGCCAGAAGATGGCGCTGTTGTAACTTGTACGCATTCATGCAGACATTTTACCTGAATCAGAGTAACGTGCAACCTTTCTCCATGGCTCTGACCTGAATTTATTTACAGTTACACTAGTACGGTATTGTAATATCCTGACTTTACTTAACTCACGAAGAAAGGATTGCATAATTAGGCACAGACTTGCATCTTGTAGTGTAGTTACGTTTTTTTAAATTGAAGCATCAAACCCACATAAATAACTCAAATGAAAAAAATAATATATTTTATTTTTCCACTGGGATTTGTTATCAATGATCATGTATTTGTTGCTTTCAATTTATGTGATAATTCAACATTATATAGGTAGTTGTGAAAGTATAGGCCTACAAATCCATGTCAAATATGTTGAGATATGTGTGAAAATTACAACGCGATGATGTCCTGGCTACGAGTTAAGCTGGTTGTTAAGTTAACAGCAAGTTCAACAGTCGAGCTGAAGGACGGTAAATCAATTTAGCCGTTAATCATCACCGACTGGAGATCAGTGCGGATGAGCTGTTTAAACTGAAGGGAAGCTTGTCATTCTCGTGAAATCAACTGTGACACATTTGACTCCACATGGCACCTTGACTGTGACGTCACGGTCAATGTTACCAGTGTGGGGGTTGGAGACGCAAAGTATCAAACTCGCTAGCAGGGTGTCCTGCAACAAGATTAGCTATATCTTTTGCACACAACCGCTGTTGTGTATATAATAGTTCGTGTTGTGGGGTCAGGGACAAGACGATAAAACCCACTCTACACAGTTGCAGAAAGAAGGAGAGATTACATGTTTCGTAACTAGCCAGTTCGCTGTTTACTAGCTACTACTAGCTACTGTAGTATAGTTGCTAGCTAACTGTCGTTGAGTTGACTTTTTCCCGTCGCCGAAAAGTTAAACTTTTTTTAGCCATCAAAACCAGAGAACGTCGTTAACCTACAATTGCGTTTTACAGAGGATCTGACACCTAACTAATATTGGCAATATCTGTATCGCACCGAGGGTAAGACTAATTTGAGTTCATACATGCTACTGTAGCTACTTTGTCTTCAACAAACTTTAACTGGTGTGGTTTAGCTGACGTAAGTACAGCATTTACAAGCTAGCATAACCAGTTATTGGCATATTATAACTTCAGTGATGTTATGAAATGAGCTGTTAGCTAATGCTATGTGTTTGAAGTTAATACATACAGGTACAGGGTCTACCCAAAGTAATATAACTTTTAGTGTGGCAATCCACATGAAGTATAAACACTAAACAAGTGAACCGTTTGCTAGCTATCGATTTAAGCTAGCTAGGGTAGGTGTCCCGTGTTTTGATGACTTGTTTTTTTGACAGTATAGGGCTTCCCCCTTCCCCCAACAACCAGCTGTTTCAAAAGACCGTGGTTGATTGACGTGTCATCTGTTCAATGATAACGCTGATGTAGGCGTGGTTCGGTCTCGAACAGCCAATCACAAGGAAATATGTGTTATTACATTAGCCACATTGTATCTCACAATGTCGGATGTGTAGAGTGAAAACGAAGAAAGAGCTGTCAGGGATTGGGACGATTCTTGAGGTAAATTCAAAGTAACATTGCAATGAACGGAAAACATTTTTGATTGGTTGTCTTCTGAATGTTGACGTTTTCGTTTCCGCTCGCTGGGTTGTCTGATAACAATGTTTCATTTATCAGAACAAAAGGAAGCTGTTTAGACAGGAAATGAAAGGCTGTCTGCGGATTTGCTTTGAAGAACCAGTGCATGGCACAGTTCTCCAACTCAAATCATTGATGTTAATCGATTTAGAGATTAAAATGTACCAATGTGGGAGGGTAAAGGTTATGCGTTGCTGGCAAACTGACGATATGTTTACTTGTAGCCTTTGTTTGTTTTAGCAATCAGAATTGGCTAAATTAAATCTGCATATTAGGATAGTGGTGTAGTGGTGAGATTATTCGAAATTACATCAATTGCAAAGCAGGTTCAGTCATGGCAATGCAACCTATACTGATACAGTAATTAATGTAATTCATAGTGTGATCATAGAAAACGTCCTGTAATCTTTTGGCTTGCATGCATGCAGTCCCAGGTCATCTACCCACTAGGATGCCCAGCATGCTTGTTCATGCCAGATAGTTTAACCCTTGTATTATCTTTGGCTCAATAAAGTGAAGCATTTTCTTTCAACAGTCAGGCTGTCTCACACCCCCCACAGCGCGAAGGTTAAAAGAAAATGTTTCTTATTTGTTTTGGGTAAAGTTGTTGCAGCACAACGATGGGTCGTTGTGAACCTTCGGGTCTTTGTGACCTAAAGGCAGCACAAGGGTTAATAGAATCATCATCATAACAGGAACAGCTTTGGCCCATCGATCACAGAAGTATCCTAAACTTCACTCTTAAATATTCTGCTGGCATCTGTGAAGAGTTGTCACTGCAGATGATGCAGGTGTGTTCAAAACTACAGTTTTAACACTCAACTTTCCATTTGCTGTCGATGTTTGATGACAAATTGGCGATGCAGCACTGTAGACTCAATGGCCCAAAACTTTAATATAACAACTTTAATATTCAAAACGGCCTGTGCTGACTGTGGCACCCAACTGCTTAACTGGGGTTCATAGTTATGGTACGTATGCTTTGTTATGTAGTTTGTATGAGTATTATAGCCCCTTACAGTCATGCAGGCTAGACATAAGGTCATGTTTTTTCGGTGCTGACAGGTTCTCTATCAAGAGTTGTCATGGCGACGTGGAACAGCAACAACGTATGTAAAACTAATGGTCCCTCGACTATAGATCTGGCTCTAGGTAACTTGTGTTGGTTGGTTTGTGTGTGTTTGTGGTGTGTGTGTGTGTGTGGTGTGTGTGTGTGTTTTTCCTCTGGTATCAATCTTCCACTATAGTCGAGGCAGAATAATCCTCCTGTTTTTATCAAGCCCACTTTTCAAATGTGCAAACCAGGAAGGTCGTTCTGGTCTTTAGGCCGTTGCCGTGGCTATCGTTAAGCTGCTCATCCTTGTAGATTTGATTAATGTGTGTAACGGAGGACATTTGATCGGGGTTGAGAAATTAGTTGCTATGTTTAAATGGTAGCTTTTGGCAAAACCTAATCTGCAGGAGATCATGATTGATAATCGTTTTGTAATTAATCGTCCTCCATGAGCGTGTTCAGACACAGAATGTAAATAACGGACCCGCATTGTGACAAGTCTTTATGGACAAGTTAAACTTGGCATTAGTGATGAAGGCCTCTTAGCTTCCAGTGATGTATGAATGACGAAAGTGGTTCTATATCTCGATCTTTATGGTATCCAACCTTCTATCCAGATTAATGACCGCCTTCAGATTAACAATGGATTACTTGCTTTTTTCACTCTTTAGCCCCTCTCTCTCTCCCCCTCTCTCTCTTATTGGGTCATAAATGTGCCTGGTGATATCAATGCTGTTCTGTCGGAGGTCCATATATCTGACTAATATAGCTCCTCCCCTTCTGTCCCATGGAGGGCGGGGCTATATGTCCATCCCAGATGGCTTCTTCACAAGCAAGTGCACTGTTACATCATCACCCAGATCAGTATGATTATCATAGGAAGCTTGTGTCACATTAATGGCCGGCTCAGTCCTCTTCTGCCCATTTGAGATGTTTTGTTTATGCGGCCTGCCTAGCAACTACTAAGTCTGTGTTGTCAGAGAGCTGTGGGCTGTTTGATGGAAGTGATGTGGCTACTACATGAAGACATGTTGTCCATTCTAGAATTCCTGTCATCGTTCCGGATCTTCATAGCGTTGTGTTCTGTTATGATGTAACAATAAGACACCAGAATGTGTCTACTTGGAGTTTTCAGATGAGGTCAAAGTGGTTTACCCTCTGCCACAAACAGCTGAACATTTCTGGACATTTAAACCAATACCTTATTTTCAAACTCCCCCACTCAGCCCTAACCAGTATGTTGTAGACGGATGTTTTGACGGCAGCATTGATTGACTTTCCACAGGAGGGATATGGCCCAAGAGACCAACCAAAGTCAGGGACCTCTGCTCTGCACCACCGGCTGCGGTTTCTACGGCAACCCGCGGAAGAGCGGCATGTGCTCTTTGTGCTACAAAGACTTCCTGCAGAGACAGAACAGCAACGGAAGGGTGTCTCCCCCAGGTGAGACCCGAGGGGGGCTGTCAGCCTCACTGAGGGGGCTCAGAAGGCTGATATTCCCGCCCGTATTAGAGGCCCTGTGTGGTACTGGATCTGAGAGAGAGAGACCAGGGAGAGACTTGACAGTTGATATCACCGAGCAGTTCTTCTTCTTGTCTTTCCAGGGTCGTCCTCTGCATGCAGCAGCCGAGGGGAGTCCCTCCTGGCACAGTGCTCTGAGAGCAGTACTGTAGATGTACCATCAGCCACATCACACACAGACTCAGCCTCAGGACACACCAGGTACGGTAGTCAAAAGTGTACTATAGTATCTAGAGTCAGGTGGCTGAGTGGTGAGGGAGTAGGGCTAGTAATCAGAAGGTTGCCGGATCGATTCCCGGGTGTGCTAAATGACGTTGTGTCCTTGGGCAAGGTCCTTAAATAGTCAGGGATCACTCCTGGTTAGGGTTTCCTAAAACTCCATGACTACAGAGGGGGTTCTAAAACTCCATGACTACAGAGGGGGTTTCTAAAACTCCATGACTACAGAGGGAGACTCACCCACTGGTGATACATGTCCTTTATTACCAAACGAGTGTGTTCACTGAAATAGTTCTATTGCGAGATCTGAGAAATTACAATTTCTTCATTGCTTTCCTATTACCCCATGTGTCTTATAGAGAAGAGTGATGTCATGTTTCTGAAACCCTTAGAAATGCGAAGATCGCAGTTGAAAACAAGTGTGTTTCTGTCATAGGATAAACCAGCATCTTTGCTCTCTCCTAAACCGTTCATACTGTGTTAAGCTTCAGAAACAGCTGTACAGGATAAGCGTGGCTCAGAGATACCAGGCTTTTAAACTCAACATTGAAACAACTCCAAAGAGTGACACTTATCATCTGTGTGTTTCCTCATTCTTGTTTCCAGCCCAGCTCTGTTGACGCCAGCATCGACAGATTCCTCAGAGGCGAGCCCAGCAGCTAAAGCAGACCTGACGACGGAGGAGATACAAGGTGTGTAGTGCTGCCCGGGGGGCTGCAGCTGTGAGGCCGCGCTATAGCTCTGGTCCTCTCTGGAGGTCACACTGAACTGTACACCACACGGCCACATGACCACCATGGGAACCCCCATGACCATAGGGAGTCAGGTGGCTGAGCGGTTAGGGAATCGGAGTAGTAATCGGAAGGTTGCCGGTTCAATTCCCAGCCGTGCAATATGACGTTGTGTCCTTGGGAACTTTAGGCACTTTACCCTACTTGCCTCGGGGGAATGTCCCTGTACTTACTGTAAGTCGCTCTGGATAAGAGCGTCTGATAAAAGACTAAACATATAACACATACACACAGAGTAGTGTTCTCATGCAGTGGCCTCATCCCTATTTACTTTGAGAATAGTAAAAGGGACTCAAAGTTCACTAGTTCCTTGGTCGAATCTGACAGGATCACAGCCTCAGTGGTTCTCTATGTTTCTGTCTACTCCCTAGGCCTGAGTAGCCCAGGCCCAGCCCTAGCCTCAGCCCTAGCCTCAGCCCCAGCCTCAGCCCCAGCCTCAGCAGTAGCTAGCGGTAGTGCAGGTATCTCAAAGCCGGGGGCAGCCAGCCAGAACAGGCAGTCAGGGAAGAGGCCATCTCAGGAGGACTGTCTGGGGGAAAGCTCACCAGCAGCCAAGAGGAGGCTAGAGGGCCCACTGCAGCTTATAAATGGAGAGAAGGGTGAGTGAAAGAACGAGCTGTCACCTTCCAAGCCCGAGGCCAGATCAGGGCCGGGCCTTGAAAATCACAACCCACTCACAGGCCTCTTCCCCACCACCTGGACGAGCAAGAGGCAGTTAGCCGACAGTTAGGCGACGGCGACTTGCCGACACACAGCGTCAGAGTCGCTCTCGGCGAGAGGGTTAGGGTGCAGACTACCAGCGTAGGCTGTACTATGTGGGTTCTGTAAACAAACACAGAGACACGCATGTAAAAAATGTTTACTTTGTTTAGGAGGGGGAAAATATCAAGATACGAACATGGTAAATGGAAAAATAAGGAAATGGTCAGTATTTTAACCCATATTTTTTTGCAGTCAAATGTTTACTCTGTGCACATCACACTCGAAGGCAAGTATGAGTGCATTATGTGCTGGGCGGTCGTAGGGTTGTCGTGCGCTCTGTCCTGACATGAGGCTGACGTGAGTCTCTGTTCCCTCTGACAGAGTCCTGTCTCCACCCCTGAGGGATCTGTGGACGACCAGGACCAAGCCTCAGACAAACCCAAAGCCAAGAAGAACCGCTGCTTCACCTGCCGCAAGAAAGTGGGCCTCACAGGTAAAGTTTCTCTCTCTCTCTCTCCCCCCCCTCCTCTCTCTCCTTCTCTCTCTCTCTCCCCCTCTCTCTCTCCCCCTCTCTCTCTCCCCCCCCCCTCTCTCTCTCTCTCTCTCTCCTCTCTCTCTCTCTCTCTCTCTCTCTCCCTCCACCCTCTCTCTCTCTCTCTCTCTCTCTCTCTCTCTCTCCCTCCACCCTCTCTCTCTCTCTCTCTCTCTCCCCCCCTCTCTCTCTCCACCCCTCTCTCTCTCTCTCTCTCTCAGCATGTTAACATGTCTTCCCTTTCCTCCTGCAGGGTTTGGCTGCAGATGTGGTCATGTGTTCTGTGGCGTGCACAGATACTCAGACATTCACAACTGCACCTTCGACTACAAGGCAGACGCAGCGGAGAAGATCAGGAAAGAGAACCCTGTCATCGTGGGAGAGAAGATCCAGAAGATCTAGAAGATCTGACCTGGGACTCAGTAGAGAAAGGCATCCGTCGGCCATGTTGGTTTTTGGCTTTACCTTTGCTCCCTGATTAGTTGCTGTTGCTGAGCAACACGCCTTCCAATTGTCAGATCCTTAAATCATGCATGCCACTCTGAAAACGTTGTTTTTGAAGATTTATTTTATTGGACCCCATTTCCTTTTCCTCAAGTTATTTGAATATATTTTACCTCTTAACGTTGTTGGTTGTGATATCTCTAATAGGGAAAATACATTTAACAGATATATTTTGATTAGGGCTTTGACCTTTTTAATTTGGGGCTATACCTGAAGGGCTGTGCTTCTTTAAATGCATGTAAATACCTTTACCTGCCTCTTCTCTGTATGTAGCACTAGTCAATAACCGAATGTATTACGACATGCAAACCCCCTCATATCTTGTTTTACATGACAGAAACTTACATTTGCTTGTCTGCTCATTCACCTTTTGTATAATTGAGTCATTATGGGGTGTGGGATGACAAAGAAGTGTGTGTATGTGTGTGTGTGTGTATGTAAGTCTCGGAAGTGATCATGAATAGCCTATATGCACGTTGTTGCTGGTTGTAAGTTTATTTGAAAAAATATATTTCATTTATGAGTGAACAAAGGAATTACCTGAATTTATTGTGCTGTATTTATGTTAGTTTATTCACTGTTACAACTTTGATCTGAATAAAGTTCAAACTTTTTTTTTCTCAATTGAAAAATGTGGCCCAAAACATTTAGATTCTCATACACAAAAGGGAGATCTGAGAACAACATGAGCTAGCCTACATGTTTTTTACACGATCTCTAATTTCAGGTAAAATCTTCTGGAGAACTACGTCGATTTAAACAATGTGGGTTAATCAGTTATCGCTGAGTCATACCTCAAGCCGTTTTTGATTATGTTCTGAGCTCGTGGAAAGGGTGGATATGAAACGGAGTGCGTGATTGGTCGCTGGATCACTTAGTAGGAGGCGCTTCTGTCCAATGGCAGCGGTCAACATCTGGAAGCGGTTACTCACTCTGCTGCTCACTTTGAAAAGTATCCCGGAATACAACTGCAACTTGAAAATGTCTTTCGTAAAAATAGACGAAAATTCAGATTTTTCCTACCATAATTTACCGTACGGAGTGTTCTCCACACCGGATAACGTGAGTGACAGCTCTTGATGATTGTTTACCTGTCTATCACCGGCAGTTTGAAAGTGCGTCGACTGCAAACTTTGGAGATATACTTTCATTAGGATACCCAATGTATATAACTTAATGTACGCAACTCTGTTAAGCTTTTGACATGAAAGTGGTTTCATGTGTCGTGAAGTAATTAGTTATGTGTTTTTGCGTCCTTTCAGCCCAGACATCGAATTGGTGTTGCTATTGGAGATCAGGTATTGGACCTGAGTGTGATCAAGTCATTCTTCAATGGACCCTCCCTGTCTGCGCGCCAGGATGTGTTCGACCAGGTAATACGATTGCGCCTTCTTTATTTTGAAACAAAATAGCTGATTGATTGATTAACAACGAGACCTTATTAGTCTTCAAGCGTTGCCTGTCTGCCTATACCTTTCACTCATCAGTATTGAGCAACATAAAGTGTATTAAAGTTGTTGAACCAGAGATTAAACCATTAAATCTTTGAGAATCGCTATTGATTTGTAAACGATATAATACGTGACAAATGAAAACACAATGTTCCAAAATCGATTAGTTTGACGGCTTTTCTAATTGGCTCTGCTGCCTCTCGAGACTAATGTACATCTTCCCTCCAGGCGACCCTGAACGCGTTTATGGGTCTGGGTCACGAGGCCTGGCGAGAGGCCCGCAGAACCGTGCAGACGCTGCTGTCTGCTAACGAGACCACGCTGAGAGATGACGCCAACCTCCGGAGCAGGTGAGACACTCCCGAGTTTCCCATATCTGACTCAAGTGCTAGCTGGAAATGTTTCATTAATTTATTTGATGTACTTTGATAATGATAATTTACAGAGAACATAATGATTGAGGATGTACAGAGACCAGCATGATGTGATATGAATAAATACATAACAGTATATGTATCTTCATTTGTTCTTTTGACACCCATGCATGGTTATTATGATGCTCTTTTGTAGTGTGCGTGTGTGTGTGTGTGTGTGCGTGTTTGTGTGTGTGTGTGTGCTTTACATGAGGGCAGATTGGCTAATCACTTTGACATACACATTTATTCTGTGCTTTTGTCTTCCAGAGCATTTGTGCCTCTGAGTTCAGTCAAGATGCATCTTCCTGCTGAGATAGGTGAGCGCTTCCTGTTTGTAGTTAACCACTTCCTGTACTCCTCATCCATCACATCTGAATCTAATTTCACCTTTTTGATGATATATCTTCTATCCTGTCAGAGGTCCTTTAGAGAAAGCTTTGACTTCTTGACATGCTTGCCAGTGCGTGTCATAGGTCTTGATTTAATCTTAAACCCAATTCATGTGGCTACATGAGGGACCCACTGTGTGCCAAGTCAAGTGGAAAATAGAATATGTTGTAAAAAAAGAAAGAAAAGTAGATCAACTCTAGGGGGTGCTACTGAACAGCCTAAACCTAGCAGTGCTTGTGGTGCCACCTAAGATATATTCTGTACAAAAACACACTCTCTAACCTCCTGACTTCTTTCTTTCTTTCACACACATTCCTACATGGTTCTCCACCCAGGTGACTACACTGATTTCTACTCCTCCAAAGACCATGCCACTAATGTGGGCATCATGTTCAGGGGGAAGGAGAACGCCTTGATGCCCAACTGGTGAGCCAACGCCTGCTTTCATTACAACTAGACCGTTAATAGTTTTTGCTCCTCCCAATGTTTCTTCCATTTTTTCTCTTGCATTGAGTTTTTCTGGGAGTTTTTCTGGGAGTTTTTCCTTGTCTTCCTTGAGGGTTTAGGTTGGTTGAGGGGCAGCTCTATGGGCGTATGTGAAGCCCTCTGTGACATGCTTGCGTGTAAAAAGGGCTACACAAACACATTTAGATTTGATTCGTTTTATTTGCTGTATGGTTACTTGCTAGACTCAAAGATGACCGACAGGGAGATGATACATTTGACAGAAGTGTGTGTGTGTGTGCTTGTGTGTGCGTGTGCTTGTGTGTGTGTGTGTGTGCTTGTGTGTGTGCTGTGTGTGTGTGTGCTTGTGTGTGTGTGTGCTTGTGTGTGTGTGTGCTTGTGTATGTGTGTGTGTGCTTGTGTGTGTGTGTTTGTGTGTGTGTGCTTGTGTGTGTGTGTGTGTTGTGTGTGTGTGCTTGTGTGTGTGCTGTGTGTGCTTGTGTGTGTGTGTGCTTGTGTGTGTGCTTGTGTGTGTGCTTGTGTGTGTGTGTGTGTGCTTGTGTGTGTGTGTGTGTGCTTGTGTGTGTGTGTGTGTGCTTGTGTGTGTGTGTGTGCTTGTGTGTGTGTGTGCTTGTGTGTGTGTGTGTGCTTGTGTGTGTGTGTGCTTGTGTGTGTGTGTGCTGTGTGTGTGTGTGCTTGTGTGTGTGTGTGCTGTGTGTGTGCGTGCTTGTGTGTGTGTGCTTGTGTGTGTGCTGGTGTGTGTGCTTGTGTGTGTGCTTGTGTGTGTGCTTGTGTGTGTGCTTGTGTGTGTGCTTGTGTGTGTGTGTGCTTGTGTGTGTGTGTGCTTGTGTGTGTGTGTGCTTGTGTGTGTGTTCTTGTGTGTGGTGTGTGTGTGTGCTTGTGTGTGCTTGTGTTGTGTGTGGTGTGTTGTTTGTGTGTGTGTGCTTGTGTGTGTGTGTGCTTGTGTGTGTGTGTGTGCTTGTGTGTGTGTGTGCTTGTGTTGTGTTGTGTGCTTGTGTTGTGTGTGTGTGTGCTTGTGTGTTTGTGTGCTTGTGTGTGTGTGTGTGCTTGTGTGTGTGTGTGCTTGTGTGTGTGTGTGTGTGTGTGCTTGTGTGTGTGTGTGCTTGTGTGTGTGCGTGCTTGTGTGTGTGTGCTTGTGTGTGTGCTTGTGTGTGTGCTTGTGTGTGTGCTTGTGTGTGTGCTTGTGTGTGTGCTTTGTGTGTGCTTGTGTGTGCTTGTGTGTGTGTGTGCTTGTGTGTGTGTGTTCTTGTGTGTGTGTGTGTGTGTGCTTGTGTGTGCTTGTGTGTGTGTGCTTGTGTGTGTGTGTGCGTGCTTGTGTGTGTGCGCGTGTGTGTGTGTGTGTGCTTGTGTGTGTGTGTGTGCTTGTGTGTGTGTGTGTGCAGGTTGAGGTTGCCAGTGGGTTACCATGGCAGAGCGTCCTCAGTGGTGGTGTCTGGGACGCCCATACGCAGACCGTCTGGACAGATGAGACCAGACCCAAGTAAGACCCTGAGAGACCCTCCATCCAGTCTACAGACCTAACACCATCTACAGACCTAATGCCAACTATCTATCTTACAGACCTAACACCATCTACAGACCTAACACCATCTACTGACCTAATGCCAACTATCTAGTTTACAGACCTAACACCATCTACAGACCTAATGCCATCTATCTAGTCTACAGACCTAACACATCCTCTACCGAATCTACAGACTTAACACTATCTCACCTTTACAGACCTAACACCATCTACAGACCTAATGCCAACTATCTAGTTTACAGACCTAATGCCAACTATCTAGTTTACAGACCTAACACCATCTACAGACCTGATGCCAACTATCTAGTTTACAGACCTAACACCATCTACATACCTAACACCATCTACAGACCTAATGTCAACTATCTAGTTTGCAGACTTAACACTATCTACCTAGTCTACAGACCTAACACATCCTCTACCGAATCTACAGACTTAACACTATCTCACGTTGTCAGATCCGACACACAGTTCTAGTTCCCGACCACTTCTTTCATTGGTGACAGCTCTCTTGTGTTCTCTCCACACAGCCAACCCTCCTGTGTTTGGGCAGTCTAAGCAGCTGGACATTGAGCTTGAGATGGTAAGGAACTGTTCTATACATTTACATTTACATTCAGTCATTTAGCAGACGCTCTTATCCAGAGCGACTTACAGTAAGTACAGGGACATTCCCCCCTAGGCAAGTAGGGTGAAGTGCCTTGCCCAAGGACACAGCGTCATTTTCCACGGACGGAAATCGAACCGGCAACCTTCTGATTAATAAGCCGAGTCAATTCTGAAGGTAACAGGGAGCCAGTGTAAAGTAGCTAGGACAGGACTAATGCGTTCTCTCCTTTTAGTTTTGGTTAATAATCTAGCTGCTGAGTTTTGAATGAGCTGTAGTCTTTCAGTGGTTTTCTTGGGAAGAAAAGTGCGTTACAGTACTCCAGCTGTCTGGATATAAAAGTAAAAAATATCTTAACCACATAAAGATAATTGACTGTGTGAAGAATCTCTTCTTAGACACTAAATTAACTCCTGTCCTTTTGTGGCTTTCTGGCGGTTACCTTGGTTTAGCGCCTCTGATATTTAAAGATTTGGCCAAACTTTATGGAAGGAATTCTCCACTCAAGACATGTCTCAGTGTTCCGTCATGTGATCATGTGTTGTGGGTTCCAACAGGCCTTCTTCGTAGGGGGAGGTAACCGTTTGGGAGAGCCAATCACCATAGACAAGGTCCACCAACACATCTTTGGCATGGTGCTAATGAACGACTGGAGTGGTAAGGCCCACACACACACACGCACACGCGCACACACGCACACACACGCACACACACACACACGCACACACACACACACGCACACACAGACACACGCAAATTAGAACATTATTTTAAAACCGATCAAATCCAATCGGTATTATTAACTCATAAAAATCAAAGGTTCCTAACTGTATTCTCCCTGGTGTTTCTTAATTGGGTTCTACGTTCTAAATGCAGGAGCTTTCAGGTCATGTGTGTAGTCCTAGGGCTCAGGCCCCCAGAGGAAATCCCTTTGCCAGCGAGTCACACAACATGACTCAATTATAGATAACCTGGAGGATCTGCATAAGCAGCGTTCTTCAGCTCCTGTGTTCCAGTATGAAAGTCGTCTTCCTCCCTTTGACCATGTTTGAACCAGGGCAGAAATATACGCTGCATTTAAATGGAATGCAGCACTAAATAGACATTTGATTTGCTTAACCCTTGTGCTGCCTTCGGTCACAATGACCCGAAGGTTCACAACGACCCCTCATTCTGCTGCGACAATTTTACCCAATACAAAAACGAATAAAAAGCATTTTCTTTTAACATTTGCGCTGTGGGGGGTGTGAGACAGCCCGACGGTTAAAAGAAAATGCTTCACTTTATTTTGTATGAGGTACAGTTGTCACAACACGTGGGGGGGGTCCAATGACTGATGGGTCACAATGACCCGAAGAGAACACAAGGGTTAACAGAACCCAGTCGTTTAGAGAAATACTCCGACCATAGCCCGAGCCCTCCCTCCTGGTAAAGTACAGAACACACCTCTCACATAGAGGGTCTCCTGGACTAGCAAAAGGCAGCCAGGCATAGTTCAACATGTTTACACGCAGGGCACAAACTGCTCTCGCGTGATGACCAGATTTGGGTCGGGCATCACTCCGTCATAGTGAAGACAGGTGTCAGATAGAAGGCCAAATCACAGCTTTCAAACTCCCTGACATACAATATCCTGGGAATACAGGACT